>KZ808202.1:141927-155739 GCA_000696205.2 Oncopeltus fasciatus | reverse complement strand
AAAAAAAAAAAAAAAAAAAAAAAAAAAAAAAAAAAAAAAAAAAAAAAAAAAAAAAAAACGATTTTTGTACCCATACTTGATATTTAAAGTACCCACTCCTGTTCTTCAGATTTTGATCAATAACGAAATAACTATTCTTTGCACTTTTAAAAGCACAATTTAAATTTTTTTTTCACAATTCCAATAAGAAAAAAATAATTTTGGCATATAGACCGTAAAAGTAACAAAATATTATGCTCCCTACATAAAATCAGTAACGTTTCTTTATGTACAATTGACATTTCAAGTTAACTCCCATTCATATTACAAATCGAAAACTTAAAACTTTTGTTTTGCATTCCATTGCTGTATGCCACATTTGAGAAAGAAAACTATAGCCTGCAGAAATTTGATACACATCCACACACATGAGCACACCCACTCACATACTTACATATATGTGTCTCAGTGCTTTGCAGCCCACAGCTTTTTTCTTATTAGTTATTTTTTGTGAAACATGTATAACATATGCAATTTTTTAAAATACACATATTACAATAAGGGTTCATAAAATTAAGAGTTACAGAATTTTAATCTTTGTCTGATTAAAATGCATTGAATTAAATAATAAAAGAAATAAAAAACACTATGATGCACAACTTTAAATACATTTACAATAAGCATATATATAAGATATTATTTAATACAGGTTCTTACCTTGCTTTGGTTACTTTTAAGTCGGTGAGCTTCATCAACAACAAGAACTGCCCATTCTATGGATCCAAGGCATGCAACATCAATTGAAATTAATTCATATGATGTAAGAAGTACATGAAACTTAATAGAAGATGAACGCATTTTGGAAACCCTTCCACTTCTAACTGCATTTTCTTCAAAGGAGAATTCATGCTCTCGAATAACTGCTCTTGAATCCTTATCTCCCACGTATGTGACCACATAGAAATCAGGGGCCCAAGTTTCAAACTCACGCTCCCAATTAATTATTGTGGAGAGTGGTACACTTACCTGAGAAGATCAATAAATTCATTAGAAGTAATCAAAAATAAGAGTATAGGTGGTAAGTTATTTGCTGTAGCAAATTCTTAAACAGTAGTAACATTTTCTTATTTTTAAAAATCTTACTAAATAAACATGGGTTTATATTTTTATATATGCCAATAACCAAAAAAAAAAAAATGCTGCTCATATATTGGTAATGTTACAACTAATATACATTCCTATTAAGATGCAACTTTCAATATTTTAATCATAATTGGCAGGCTAATTGATACAAATAATAATCTAATGTGCATAAATAAAGTAATAGTTTATTAGTGCACAGACCACACCAGCCCATTTTCTTTTGGTTCACTATTGTTTATTCTTATAGTCTCAAGATTTTGACAGCAGTGAGGACCAAAAATTTAAGATATATAGCTTACATTATTTCAGGTTGTTCTGAATGGACTTGAAGAGTTTAATTGTAGTTGAAATTAAGATATAACAAAATTATGATCCTGGATTGCACACCATGCAACTTACCACTGTAAAAGATAAAAATTTAAGAAATTAAATTTAAGTATGCAATAAAAACAGTTAAGTATACTTTGATCGCACTTCTCAGTCAATCGAAGGCCATTCATACTTAGCTTAACTGCTGTTGAGATTAATACTCCATTCGTGGTTTTTTTATTATTATACAGAATGTTTTAATAGATAACATGTACTAAAATATAAATACGACATACAAGATGGTCAACAGCAAAGAATTATGAACAAGTCTTTGGCTTAGGAATGGAGTTATGAAAGGAAGAACTGAGAGAAGCTAAACATAAATGTAGAAAAAAAGGAAGAAATGTTTTAAGTTAAAAGGAATAATGGAGAAGAGCAGAACACAATGCAAAAACAAAGTGTACACAAACCTTGAGCACATCAGCCTTTAGCCTTCTCAGCATGTGAGGTCCCAAAAGCTCATGAAGCCTTTTTACTTGCTCCTCTTTAGAGATGTCAGCAAATTCATTTTGAAATGCTGTAAGATCATTGAACTTTTCAGACGTCAGAAAATTGAGCAAATGAAAAAGTTCTTCTAAATTGTTTTGCAGAGGGGTTCCAGTAAGTAAAAGCTTGTAGGCTATGTTGTATGAAGCAAGCAGCCTGAAAAACTATGTTAAAAAACCTAATTTTAAAACTCAAATTAAAACAAAATTTGTAAACAACAATACAAAATACTAATCACAACTTTCTTGCATGAATAAATAATTAATCTAATCATTAAATTTTGAGTTACATGGCTGATTAAGAGTGACAATTATCACACTGCGACTTAAGTTAAATTTTAAGTATAGTCAATATATATAATATTAGCTAAAATATAACTAATTAATCTCTAACCATTTCAAATTTTAGCTAATTCCAGGGGAATTTAGCCATACTACACATAAATAAGTAATGTAATTAACTAGATACCAAAAATGATGGTCACAAATACAAGCATTTAAATCAACACTCAATAGAACCCGTTTATTTTTCATCATTAAAATTTGGCATTTTGCTACTAAATCAAAAAAGAAAGATTATAAATATTATATTATAAAAGAAGCGGGGGCTTGCTTAAAATGTAAAATCATATTAAAACAGTGGGAGTAATATTGGACTGCATTTTTTATTTTTTTTTTTTTCAAAATTTTATCAGTCACAATCAAAGGTCTTCCGCTCCTCTGATCTCAAGCACAGATGTATGACTGTTCTTAAACTCGTGACACCACTTGAACACACTTGTATGATTCATAAATTTATGGTGATATGCAGTTTGTACCTCATTACAAACCTTAACCCAAGTTAATCCTTTGTAAACGAGATAACCGACAATGCCACGTATTTCACACATGGTGGGAGATTGAATAGACATTTCTCACTAATCATGTGAGCGTCTACAGTTCTCAGCATACTGACTTAGAAGCAGTCTTGTTGTGAAGGGGGAAATCACGCTATGCGGCAATTTAGCCAAAACATGTGGAAAAACATTCCCTAACGCCATGACAGTCTCAGTTCACTTACTTTCTGGACATGCCTCGTAATTATTACTGGCAAGGACTTGACCTGCTTGAACAACTGAGAAAAAGTGGATAATGGTATTTGAACTTTACACAAGTCATATAATCCTCCACACTTTAATCTTGTAGATCCATAGCATTAAACTAAAATACTAACTTGCTCAAGAAAAAAAAAAAAAAAAAAAAAAAAAAAAAAAAAAAAAAAAAAAAAAAAAANAAAAAAAAAAAAAAAAAAAAAAAAAAAAAAAAAAAAAAAAAAAAAAAAAAAAACGATTTTTGTACCCATACTTGATATTTAAAGTACCCACTCCTGTTCTTCAGATTTTGATCAATAACGAAATAACTATTCTTTGCACTTTTAAAAGCACAATTTAAATTTTTTTTTCACAATTCCAATAAGAAAAAAATAATTTTGGCATATAGACCGTAAAAGTAACAAAATATTATGCTCCCTACATAAAATCAGTAACGTTTCTTTATGTACAATTGACATTTCAAGTTAACTCCCATTCATATTACAAATCGAAAACTTAAAACTTTTGTTTTGCATTCCATTGCTGTATGCCACATTTGAGAAAGAAAACTATAGCCTGCAGAAATTTGATACACATCCACACACATGAGCACACCCACTCACATACTTACATATATGTGTCTCAGTGCTTTGCAGCCCACAGCTTTTTTCTTATTAGTTATTTTTTGTGAAACATGTATAACATATGCAATTTTTTAAAATACACATATTACAATAAGGGTTCATAAAATTAAGAGTTACAGAATTTTAATCTTTGTCTGATTAAAATGCATTGAATTAAATAATAAAAGAAATAAAAAACACTATGATGCACAACTTTAAATACATTTACAATAAGCATATATATAAGATATTATTTAATACAGGTTCTTACCTTGCTTTGGTTACTTTTAAGTCGGTGAGCTTCATCAACAACAAGAACTGCCCATTCTATGGATCCAAGGCATGCAACATCAATTGAAATTAATTCATATGATGTAAGAAGTACATGAAACTTGATAGAAGATGAACGCATTTTGGAAACCCTTCCACTTCTAACTGCATTTTCTTCAAAGGAGAATTCATGCTCTCGAATAACTGCTCTTGAATCCTTATCTCCCACGTATGTGACCACATAGAAATCAGGGGCCCAAGTTTCAAACTCACGCTCCCAATTAATTATTGTGGAGAGTGGTACACTTACCTGAGAAGATCAATAAATTCATTAGAAGTAATCAAAAATAAGAGTATAGGTGGTAAGTTATTTGCTGTAGCAAATTCTTAAACAGTAGTAACATTTTCTTATTTTTAAAAATCTTACTAAATAAACATGGGTTTATATTTTTATATATGCCAATAACAAAAAAAAAAAAAATGCTGCTCATATATTGGTAATGTTACAACTAATATACATTCCTATTAAGATGCAACTTTCAATATTTTAATCATAATTGGCAGGCTAATTGATACAAATAATAATCTAATGTGCATAAATAAAGTAATAGTTTATTAGTGCACAGACCACACCAGCCTATTTTCTTTTGGTTCACTATTGTTTATTCTTATAGTCTCAAGATTTTGACAGCAGTGAGGACCAAAAATTTAAGATATATAGCTTACATTATTTCAGGTTGTTCTGAATGGACTTGAAGAGTTTAATTGTAGTTGAAATTAAGATATAACAAAATTATGATCCTGGATTGCACACCATGCAACTTACCACTGTAAAAGATAAAAATTTAAGAAATTAAATTTAAGTATGCAATAAAAACAGTTAAGTATACTTTGATCGCACTTCTCAGTCAATCGAAGGCCATTCATACTTAGCTTAACTGCTGTTGAGATTAATACTCCATTCGTGGTTTTTTTATTATTATACAGAATGTTTTAATAGATAAATAATATTTTATCCAGAATTTTAAAAATATATACAAATTTAATAATAATAGTAATAAAATATAAATCACACTTAAAAATATAAGATTTCCAAACCTAAGTATTTTAATTAGGAAACTTATTGAATGGATACAGGATGAAAAAATCCTTAAAAATATTTAAAAGTCCTGGCATAGTGCATGATTGTTCAGGAAACAATATACTGTATAATATAATAACAATATATTATAGTTGAAAATAAATAAAGAGACTTACAAGGAAAGGACCCTTGCAATGTCCTTCTTTGTAAAGAGAGTAGAGGAAGGTTATAGTTTGAATAGTCTTTCCAAGACCCATCTCATCTGCTAAAATTGTATCAGTTCCTTGACCCCATGAGTATCGAAGCCAGTTCAAGCCTTCTAACTGATATGGATGAAGGCACATTCCTGAGACGTCCAGGTAATCAGGTTGTTTATCCAACTTTTTTTTCAGATCAGAGACTGGTTTTTCAGGAGGAGGAATAAACAATCTGTACAAAATCAATTAAATTAAATTATAAACCAAATTAAATAATAATATTTTTAAAGTACAAAATAAAAACTTAAAAAAGAAATAGAAAAAGCAGGACATATCTAAAATAATCAAACATATAGAAGTAGCACAAACCGAGCATATAACCTACTTTCACTAAAAGAAAGAAAAGATAAGGGAAAAGAATAATTAATTACAAAAGCCAAAAAAGGATCATTAAGACTTATTTTTTAGTATTTTCTAAGCATCAGCAGGGAACATAAAAAAAAAGGGGAAAAAAAAAAAAAAAAAAAACCAAGGTGAAAGCTTGCGTTCTTAGATGGAAATAAAATAATTTTGTTTATACTGAAGGAATTAGTCAGGGTTTCGAGCAGAATCATAAAAATGAAACACTCAAAATTGTTGGGTAATTATTTTATTATTGCCGACATTTCGACTTAACTTGCAAGGCGTCATCAGGGTGATAGCGATGTCTGGAGAGATCTCCGAGTGAGGGAGGTTGATGGTCACACATCTCAGATTCAAGAGCAAAAGCGACTTTATCTCAGCACTCTCAGATATAAATAATTACCCAACAATTTTGGAGTATTATATTTTTCTGATCCTGGCTGAAACCCTGACTAATTCCTCCAGCATAAGACTCGATGGCCAACGATCCTCCAACCATGAAATTTTGTTTAATTACTAAACAGTGATTAACAATCAATTCCTCAAGGCATATATTAGCTACTGATAGTAAATCTAAATAAGATGTCAAAAAGCTTTGATGAATTTGAAGAGTCTTTGGTCTTAAAAGCTCCAAGTAGAAAATAAATTATTTTTGCAATGGATGTGATTATTTTCTTAATACAGAAGTATTTTTTATTTATTTTTAACAATAATTTTAAAAATTCACAATATAAATTTATCTATTATAAAAGCTTAAAAATTATATAGCTGGAGAGTGTTAAAATAATATTAACTTTTAGGAGATTATCCATAGGGGAAAATTGAAGTATGTCTTCATTTTCTTAACTAACATAAGAAAGGCTTAAGAAAAAGGATGTCTCTAGCTTTACCCACACACATATAAAATCATAAATTGTGACAGAGGGAGATTTAGAGATAATAAGAAAAATAATATAAGATATTATACGTGTAAAAAGTTTTTTTTTTTGTCGACAATTGATATTATAGTGGAGAAAATGGTTAGGTGATATAAAGGTTGTAAGTGATCCATTTTTATGCCAGTTTTTTTTAAAAACTAAATAAGATCTTCTTTAATGAGAACGTTTATAATTTTAATGAACAGAATAACAAATAGAATATCTTTATTTAAGGCATAAAAAATACAATTTTTATTGTAAAAATAAAAGAAATACTTAAAAATACATCTATCTCCTCTTAATACACCCATTAGCATCGTTAGTTTCCAAATTCAAACACAACTTAATAAACTATTTATTTATGGGTTAGCTTACACTAGCACTTTCTCTCTCCATTATCTATTTAGATATGAATACATTTCTGTATACATAAAATTTAAATTATTTTCGTAATGCTTATATTTTATAGTATTAATATTTTTTGTATAGTAGTTTGTAGTTATTTTGTATATTTCTAACATGTCTTGCTTTGTTTTTCTTGTTACACAGTCAGATGGGCTGAAGCAAATGTATAAACAGCTAAAATTGGTTCACAACTATGGTTTTAAATTTAAAATATATTAAAATTAATCAATGACCATTCTTACTGAAACATAAAAAATCTATTCACTTTTTGCAAAGTTCAATTCTTGCATGAGACTCTTATTTTATTAAATAAAATAATTGTTAAGATAGGATTAATTTCTCGTCATTCTTGATTAATGATTGTTTTGATATATTCAGTTAAGACAGGATGTGAAATTGAGAGGGTCAGTAACCAATCAGTATAAATCAGTCATAAATAATACATAAGTTAATATATATTATAAAAGCCAATTTACTCAGTGATTACTATATGTTACTACATCATCCAAATAGTAATCACTGAGTAAATTGGCTTTTATAATACATATTAACTTATGTATTATTTATGACTGATTTATACTGATTGGTTACTGACCCACCCAATTTCCCACACAGAAAATGAAACACTCACGGCTGAGTTATATAGTAAACAAGAACAGATGGGATAAAGATTTGCAACTGAAGACGAGAGGGTGAGCATATACTTTCTCAAAGCCACTGCAAGATTTGGTATCAAATGACAACAATAAAAGTATTAGGGAAATCCCAATCGTCTTTCCCTTCCTTGAGCCCTTTCCTACTGACTACGTAACAGACTCTCCACTCATTACTAACGAAGGGTGAAAAAACCCCAAAAATTGTACTTTTTTTTCCTTTTTTAATAAATTTAACTTACGGGGAACTACATCCAGAACCTCTACCATTGCCACCATCATCTTCATCAGCATCTCTTGTTTTAGATCTTTTGCCCTTTCCTTTCTTCATTTTTTTAGCTTCACCCATAGCATAAGCTCTCATTTCCTATAAGAACAACAAATTAAACTGTAAGTACATTATAAACAGTAGTGAAAATAACTCAAAACATACATTGTAGTTCTTAGATGATTTTAGTTGGGGTTCGGTCAAGGTAGATCCAAAAAACGGACATAGAACAAATTTCCTCAACTTATTCTAACATTTTCAATATTCTAAAAAACCATTAGCCCCCCTTTTCAATAAACCTGTCAAACATTTTTCCCAGTTCCAATGTTACCTATTCCCAATAATACCCTTCCTTTTTTCCTTTGTCCTTTTTATTGCCTGCTCTTGCAAGGCCGCTTTCCATTTGTACCTTTCGCCTCTTACCTCCTCCCCCCCCCACCTTTCTACCTCTCACATTGTGTATAAAGAAAATATATATTTTAGTCATAGAAATATGAACTTAGGGACAGGACGTCCTCTCTCATCTTCATGATAGCCCTGAAGATGGCATACAATGTAAGCAGAAACGTTGGCAGATAATCCTTTATTAAAAAATAAATTTTTTAAATTTGTGTTTTTTGGATCTACCTTGATCGAACCCCAACTAAAATCATCTAAGAATAATATCTACGGTCAAAAAAACTCTCCTTTTGAACATACATTGTAGTAATCAATTGCTTTTTTAAGACCATAAATTTCAGAGGTTTCTTCTTCCCATGTGGCTTGATCGTAAGGGAGATCTCGCCACTTGACAAGATACAGGCTAGTACCATCTCTAGCAGTCCGATGGTTCAATATCCTCTGAACAAGCAGCCATTCTGGTTTGATACCATACCTAAAATTAAAAAACAAACAGTACATGTCATAGATTTAATTATCACAGCTCAATATAACAATTTTATATATGAAAAAAATTTGTTTGTTTAAAAAATTTTTTTAAAAATAATTATTCAAAAGCTGTATGTCAAGCTTTGCTTTGTACTATTTAAGCAGAAATTACATCTGAAACAGTTTCCTAATCAAATTTTGAATTCCATACACATCCTGCTTTCTAATCTATTTTATTGGTTTATATTAATGGCTAAGTTAATAATATTAATTTAAAATTATTTCTCAAATTTTTTAAAATAAAATGCAAAAATCAATAAGATAAAACCACCTAATCCGCTCTACTCATGTAAAGGCTTTTATTTTCAATATGTTCATGTACAAATAGGAAGGCAATTACTGATTTCTGTTACTTATTTTCTTCTACACATTTATACTTATGAAATACATAAAAAATGAACTCATAATCCATGTTAAAAAAGTATGATAATAACTATGCAAAATTAACTTACTTGTAGAATTTGTCTTCAAGTTCTTGTTCATTAATATTAGCTTCCCTGATTCTCTTCATTCTGCTGTCCCCTTCATCAATGGGTTCTTCTAATTTAGGAGGTTCATCCATATCATATTTACGAATATAACTCCTTATCATTTGGGTATGGAAAACATCCATCTGTATAAACAAAATAACTCCATAAGTTAATAAATATGATATGATTTATATAATAAATTTGATATCTAGTATGTAAAATAAAATAAAATATGAAGAAAAAAAATTATAACAACCTTAATTAGATTAGTTTAAGATTAAATGATGTTTTCGGATAGAAAACTAAAATTTAGAAAGAAAAAGTACCTGTAATTCAGAAACCCAACTACAATGCCAATAAGATCGATCTGCCCACTTAACAAAATATTCTCTCTGTTTAGGCCTGTTTCTCTTCTTTGGATTTTCTTCATCGCCATCTTTTGGTGGTGGAGTTTCAACCCATCTCCAAGTTAAAATCTTAGAAACTTTACCCGGAAGTGGTTTAGCCTATAATAGAAGAACAGTAAATGAAGCATTTGAAATAATATGAGGAATTAACAAAGAAAATTAAGGAGATATATCTTCTACTAGCACAAATTAATTGCATTAAAATTTATGATACCTGATTATAACTCAAAATTTCTTGATTTAATACAACTATTTACTGCAGAGATTGATTATATTGTCATCTGTTTATAAAAAAGTGATTCACTTTTAAAGTTTTTTCATAATTAAGACTCTTCATTTCATCTTGAATAAAGAATATGCCAAACATGCATAGAACTATTCTGTCAATAGTTTGCTGTCAATGATGTATTTAAAATAAAACAAAAAATTTGGACTTACCGAACATCGAGGACATTTCCAGTCACCATCAGGGATATCAGTCAGTGGTGGATTTAAACAAAAAGTGTGATAAGCAGAGGGACATGAATCGCAGCATAATAATTCACCACCATCTTTACATACTCTAAAACAAAGAAAAGCAAATACATAAATGAAATAACCGTTAGAGTTATAAATGTAAAGATAATGAATTAAATAGTAAATAGGGTGTTTAATATGGTTCATTATGAAAAGCATAATGAATTAAAAGTTTCAACTAACTAATAACCATTTTGTCATTTTTCCTTATCTTAAGGGGAGGAGGAGTAATCCCACAGTCCTATTCTTCTGGTTTTCCTAAATAATGATCTGAGCTTTTCAATTTTAATTTAAAATAGATAAGCCAAACTTCATTTGAAAAAAAAAACAAAACTAAATGTGGCTTTTAGACCATAAAATACAAATTTATGGTTAAGGTAAACACTCACTCACTCCTATTGGCCTAATTTAGCTCAATAAATAACTTACCCTTTTGTTTCTATTTAAAAGATACATGCCAAATTTCATTAAGAAAACTTAAGTGTGTGTAGAGTATTGACATTTATTAATGCATAAATACAAACATTTATTAATGTATAAATACAAACTTGATTAATACTAATATTTATACTGTGTCGGTCATCTTATTGATACAACAACAAGATTTTGTTCCCATCTATTTTGAGCCAAATTTTGAGGCCTATACTAAAAGGTCACAAATATGAATTATAGAATTATCTACTATAATTTAGTATAATTTCATGACCTAATCCTAAGCCGGTGAAATAATTAAATATTACAATGAAAACATTAGATTTCAAAATTGCAATCCCTACAAAATATAATTATTTATTTATTTTTAGTTACAGCTTTAAATACTACTTGAATAATTACAATGTCTGGTGAGGCCTTTCATGACATCTCTAATTCTTAAGAAGAGTCATTCTAAATCTCACCAATTAATATATTCAAGAACAACTATCAAATAACAATTTTAAGGAATCTGACTAAACCAAGAAATCCTTGAAATTTTGAAACAATAAAATAACAAAACATTTTAAACATAACAAAAAGAAGATTTCTGAGAACTGGGGGAAAATTATAAATAAGAATGGATTGAAATTGCCGAAATCAAATTTTTGTTCTTCACTTGACTCTAAATTGTACAAATTTTGGAACTCAAGAGAAGCCTATGCATGAGGCAAGTGGTGAGTAATGTCATCATAGTTCTGAGTTTCAAACACCAGTGATGACAAAAATAATTCCGGGAGATTTCAATGACAAATTTATTTGCCAAATTGGAAAAGAGGAATTTTCTGATTGAAAAATGGTATTCTAAGCACACCCAATGACACAATAATAGTGAAAACACAAAAAAACATCAACTTCATTATAACAAGGATTTAATTATAGGAAGCACTCACACATAGAAATACTTGATAACACTAAACCAGATAAATCACACTTTCTTACTAATAATAAAATAAATCTATATATGTAGTTCATGGTCATATGATGGAGCAATTGTTGACAACATCACTAATTGTGATTTTAAAAAAGTGCAAATACATCGACTGCATTAAACATTAACTTCTGAACCTCTAAGATTAAAAACCCAGGGAGTTTACAATAAGTATCATTCCCCCCCCCCCTTTTTTTGTTATTATTTATTTTGGTACATATAATTTATTTATAATTAACAATATAATTTTCATATGTTATATATATATAAAATGAATAATAATTCATTTCAAAAGAAGACAATTATTATAATATTAAATTCCATTCAATTATTAACCAAAACCTCCAGCACTAACACTAAATATTCTGCTGTACTACATAATTTACACATATTATTATTAATGATAAAGTGGCCTTCAATAAACAAAGATAATTAAAATCTTAACTTAACGGCTATTACTTTAAGACCCTGTCAGAGAGGGAGACAAATTATGTAAATCTACTAAATTCGTAAAATCTCTCTATTTTCAAAATTTCTTGGAAAAAATTTTAAGATAAATTCATCGAAACCAAGTATTTGGATGAAAATATTAAACTCTGCATATAATTTATTTATTAAATGGCATGTGCAGAGTGTAAAATTTATACAAATAACAATTGCAATTTATCTTAATACCATCACTCATTAAGAAAAGATTAGTTAAAATTATGGAATTTAGGTTAACTAATAAACTTAAAATAATGTTAATGAAGACACAATGAAAAATAAAATTTCAGAGAAGTCAACACATCAGAAAAAATTGAGCAAACCCAGTTTATAAGAAAAGTGTAAGTCTAATATATATATAAATACATATATAAAAGAAAAATCCATGATAGAATTTGTTAAATTATAAAATGAAAGTGCTTTTTGCTGGCATATCCCTACTACTGTCTTAACTGCTATTCCAGCCATTCATTTGCTATAAGTTGTACCTGTATTCTCGACGGTTCATCAAATGACCATAAATTTTCAACATATTTTATTTTTTGTTTTTTCAATAATTATGAGTTTTATTTTGTGTTACAATGCAGAAGCAGACAGAAGCTATGAGAAGAGACATAATTAACCAGCAGATACATAAAAGAACTGTTCTTTTTCTTTGAGAAAGATAGTTTAATTTTTAAGTTAATGAATAATTAATTAATTAAAGAGCCAATAGAAATAGACTTGACAAAAGTTCTACTTACTGGGCAATTTAGCAACTAGATAATAATATGCTAGTCACATACGAGTAACTTTTTAACAATCATAATAGTTCAAGTTTATCAGGAGTATTAGGATAAATTTTCAACCCTCTGGAATTATTTTAGCTATTAACGAACTCATCCAATAGTTTTCAAAAGATACTCAAATAGACTATATGATTAAAATAACTTATTATACGACTTGTTCATTTAAACAGCATGCTCTTGATACAAATTAAAAAAAAAAAGCTTGAATTTTTATTTTTGATTAAAGTTCTTTCAATGAGAAGAAAAAAATAATATAAAGGTTGTTCATATACCTGCAGAACTCTTGATGGACATCATCTTCTTTTTCTTGAACCCCTTCTCCTTCACAGTGTGGACAGGACCACTTCCCTTCAGGGGTATCTTCCAATTCAGGGTCCAAGCAGACTAAGTGATAAGCCCTTGGACAAGTGTCACAAAGCATAATCTCTCCACCTTGTTGACAAACCTCACAGTAATCCTGGTGATCTGTCTAAAAAGTAAATAAATTAATTAAACTATATATTAAATGATTAAACTACTTAATTTACATACTAAACTCAAAAAATTACATTCTACAGGTGTCAGACAATAAAAAAATTGTTCACAATCTTGGTTTATGAACATCAGTACATGAACTTCCCAAGTATACAAAATCCACTTCAATTAAATGTTTCATGTGAATCAACTCCTACTTGTATGATATTAAGTAACAATCCATATAATTTAATTTTCATTTTGACTAATTATGTTGAGTTTTACTGATCATTAGAATATTTCAATTACAACAGCCCATTTGTGACTTTTACTGTGTAGATTTTATGTAAACCTTCACTTCTATTAGTCAATAAATGCAATAACGATAACTGCTCAATTTACACACTTTATTTAAAACTTCACATACTACAGGTATCTTACAACAGAGCAGGAACTGAAAGTAACACTTAATTAAAAAAAAAAAATATATATATATCGGAT
>KZ808202.1:119278-130967 GCA_000696205.2 Oncopeltus fasciatus | reverse complement strand
AAAAAAAAAAAAAAAAAAAAAAAAAAAAAAAAAAAAAAAAAAAAAAAAAAAAAAAAAAAAGTAGGAGTGATATGAATATTTATAAATCAGTCTTTTCTAGAATATTATATGAATAATATATAAACCTTTTGGTTATCTTTGGCGAGGATGGGTCGGACATGTTGCTGAAATAATTTGTAGGTGGTAAGGTTCTGGTAATCTTCCTCAGTGTAGTCAATTTGAACATCAGTTAATCCAAAGAGATTACAGACTTCTTCAACAGATGGTACACCTAAAAAAATTCTTTTTTAAGCCTTAGAAACTGTGAAGTATTGACAAAAAGTATATCATAAAGAACAATCAAAAGCTATATGGTACATACTACTGCTGTTATAACTATGTTTAAAATGTTTGTTGAGATGGCTTCTTCTAACAATAACAAGGCCTAAATGTTTGCTCAGTATCTCAAAGATACATTCACTCCCCATCCTGATAATTTGTCAAATAGCACAAAAGTTGAGAAGTCACTTGGACATTCCATTACTGAAATCATCCTGTTTCTAAAACCTGCAAAACATCAAAAGGGAATTCATCCTACAACCTGCTCAGCCTTCTTTCTTAACTGCCTAGGTCTTAGAGAAATTTTTTAAAGAAAGGAATGATGGCTATTATAAATTCCTTAAACACTCTTCTTCATCATTAGTTTGGCTTCTGATCCCAGCAGGTGTTTGGTAGAGCTGATTTGATATTCTCTTCTCCTGAGCAAAAATAATACAGTCCTGGTACATCCTTAGACTTCACTCAAGCATAGAATAATTGATCTATTATGAATGTTCAAATCCATATTCTCAAGCACCATACATATAATCTTTAAGTCTTATCTTTTCAACTATTTCAGGTCTGGCAAGGATCAGATTACTATGATCACTGTGATTGGTGTTCAATATAGCATTATGTTCAGACCTACCCATTTCATCCTTTAGTTACACTGCAGAAATCCCCACCATATAAATACTCTCCTGGCCATGTTTACTAAAGGCAAAGTGATCCTCTCTTCCTAATCTGATTCTAAAACCTGCAAGCGGGTGGAGAACAAAAATCTATGAGTGATTCCTAGCTACAAAACTGACAACCCAGCTTCATGAACTTTTCCTATAATCACTGTCCCCATTCTTTTTGCATTATTATTTGAATTCTGAATAGCACAGATTATCTTTAGGATTGTAATAGTCTCACAGGCCATAACAAAATCTCTTGAAAAAAACTGAAAGCTGAATCGATTAGGCATAATATCTTATTAATCGATAGAATGAGAGCTGTTTTTTATATCTAATTTTTAAATTTAAAAAAAACAACTCTCATTCTCTATTCAGCCCTGAAGAAGCCATCACATGATGTGCAAAAGCTCGGCAACTATCAACAATTTGACACGGTCCAACCCGGAAGAAGAAACGGTAAATACAAAATAATTAGCATGCTTAAACATAAATCCACGCCTATTCAAGTATCTCAAATAGGTCAAATAAAAATGACACAACCTTCAATTTCAATTGTCATTGGCATGATTGATAACAGAGGTTTAGACCTTTTTAGTTGACCCATATAATATTATAAACTTCCATCAACCAGCAAAAATTGAGAAAAAAAGAAAAAAAAATCAATAATCTAATCTCAGTTCTTGTGAGGCTCCAAGGCAGGTAAATTATCAACTTCCACTTTTTTGGAAATGAATATTCTTTTCCAAAATTTCACCAGCCATTGCTAAAATTTGGCATTCGTTGCAACTCAACTATTTATAAAAATAATAAAATCCTAACCCTGTAGCACCACTCATCAAGATTTACTTTATCTTAGAAATTCTAAGGGTCTTATCTCAGAATCGCGAGTGATTTTTTCTCAAGAATTCTCTTGGGGTTTCAGTTACTTCTGAAAGAAGTTGCAGAAACTTATTATAATAATTTGACAAACCCAAAAAATTGGATCACCATGCGATTTTTGGTTCTGTAATTTTGGAACTTTCATAGGTTCTTTAAATTTTCCATCTTGAAAATTTTATGCACCAAGATAATGCAATCAGTTTTCCATTCTCACATTTATTTCTATTTAATCATTATTATTAATCCCATGATCCTATAATTTTTAAAGTACTATCCACAACCTTGGAATTGTCCCTTTTTTATTGATCCGAAAACTAAATTCATCTAATATAACCTAAAAGAAATCATAAAGCACATTAAGGTTTTTAATATTTCCGGGATATAAAAAAATAAAGAATCCTTTGTTTTCTTGCTACAAAGCTCAAATAATTACTGAGTTCTAATTTTTCTAAGTACCTCCAGAAGAATCCTGCTGTATTGGTTGTTTTTGTTGTGGAATACTTCTGGATTTTTTTGACTTTCGCCCATAGTCAGAATCTCCTTCTTCATCGCCACAGACGCCTCCTCCTCCACCACCACCACCATCACTTTCCTACATAAAAAAAAAAAAAAGTATGTCAGATATTGCTAATCTAATTAAGGCTAAGTAAGTTAAATAGAAATAGTTTAAGCCAATAATATCAGACATCAATATATTTTTGTTTTCCTCTATAGCCATAGCATCTAAGTGAAACTAATATTTAGTAAATCAATAACTATAACGATTGATGAGCTTTGGAAATCTTTAGGTAGAATAAGAAAAGCTTACTTGATTGGTTACTTTTTGGGTTTCATATGTTCGAGTAGCACAAAAGTAAAACTAAATATATTATTTGTCAAAAGTATAGCAGATTGAACGAATAGAATATATTCAAACAAATTAATCCATTATCAAAATCAAATTCATATAAGATTTGTCTTGTGTCAAACATTATACCATTTTAGTGAAATAACCAGCCAATCCCAATTTATACATTAAATAGCTCGAGGGAAAAAAAACAAAGCAAATTTGGTTAGATTACATTTCAAGATATATTACAAAAACTAACGATTATGCCAGGGACATCCAAAAGTAACTTTTATAAATAAATTCTCATTTACTTTTTTCCAATGGGTGTTAGTTAAATATTCACATATTTTCATTAAATATTCCCACACCCTGTGCATTCCTTGCCTTCTTTATCATCCCTTTCCATTTGACTTCTACATTGTGACATTGAAGAGATTATAAGTATAATTTTCACTTTTATATTATCTCTAATCTAATCTTGCCTTATTCTGGTTCTCCATAATCTACATTCAATTTCTTAATACTTAGTATAATCAGAAAATATGAAAAAGTTTTAAAAATTCTTTTATGAGAACTTCAAAAAATAGTTATATTTTTTTTTAGAATTAACTAAAAGAGATAAGTTATCTAAACATAGAGCATAAGTGTCATAGAAGCTGAATTTTGGGAATTCAAAATAGATGAATTATCATGAAAAATAGTTTCAATATTACAAACCTCAGCGCTATCGTTCTTTTTCCTTTTTTTCCTCTTCTTTTCCTTTTTGCTCTCACTTTTAGCTTTACGTTTCTTCCCCTTCTTTCGTTTACGACCATCTTCTGGATCAAAATCTTCATCTTCCTCCTGAAAAAAAAAAAAAAAAAAAATTAATTCAGTCATAGGAATATAGAATATAAATTGTAAGAATCAGTTATGGATTTGACCATTCTCTCTTTCGCTAAGGGCAAATGCCTGACAAATTATTAACTAGGAATAATTCAAGCAAGTATGAGCAGTACCCTATTCAGGAATTATTCTAATCTTAAACTGTGTCAACTGTGATTTCTAAAATAATCATTTATTTCTTTATATCTGATTATGTAATTTTGCTTTATTTATTTATTAACCAAACTTCTCGCTAATTCAAATAATATTTTCCTCTGAAGTATGAAACAAAAAGGAGTAAAATCAAACTCTGATATTACTAAGTATATCTTTTATACACAAACACATACAAAAATTCCCGTAATGTGAATACTAACTATCTTTTCACATACAAATTCTAGTGGGATGTAGCAGAATTTGTAATGTACACTAGAAAGTGTAACAGGCTTTGAAGAACTTGACTATCTCCACATTATTTCTTTTTAGCACTTGGGAAAAAAAAATTCCCAAGGCCAAAAAACGTTTTTTAACAAGAACACAGCCCAAAAGGTTTTTTCAATTCAAACAATATATTCAAATCAACCTGCTATCCCCTTTTTGTAACTTTAATAATAATAAAAAGACAAAAAATATAGATGCAACCTATTATAATTTAGTTATTTGTAAAATAAGAGAGCTTACTATATAACTTAAAGCTAAATTGACAGAACTTTTCAGATTTTCTTAAGATAAAAATTTGAATTTTATTTTCTTTTTTTTATGTTTTGATTTTAAGTAATATTTATAGAAATAAGCTGTTCATGTAGGCAACATGACACAACTTAAAAATAATTTTTTGCTAATCTTACTAAGGGGAAGGTAAAAATAAGGTTCATTAAAATTAAATACATAAATATGTCTTTTACATAAAGGATAGGCAATTTTTAAAATTAGGAAAATAAAATTCAGTGTGTAAGATTCTTTTTATGAATCACGGGAAAAGTTTATTACTAGCAGTAATCGGTTAGGAGAAAAGTGATTTAGATTGTAAATTTAATTTACTTTTGAGTTTAAAAAAATATTACATAATAGATATAAAATGTTATTTTTAATATGTTTGTTCTGTAAATTATTTTAAATTATGATATGTATATACTATTTTCTTATTTTTTCATTAGAATTCTGCTTTGGCTGATTTCATATCTAATTGAAATGAATTATCAATCTGGTATATTTGATGGGGCTTGACACCATGTCAAAAAGTTAATTTTTGCAGAGCTTTAGCACATCACGTGCTGTGGCTTATTCAGTTATGGGTTGAATGTAATGAAGATTAACTACATTATTAAATATTTTGTTTGGTTGTGGTTTTTCATCCCACGTAAATTTTAAACAATTAATGAGAGAGAACAGAATAAAAAAATCTATCTGTCCTCTCCAGGAATCGAACCTGGATCTCCTGCTATCCGGGCTGGTATGCTAAACTACAATGTCAGCTAAAAAACAAAAACAACCAAACAAAATATTTATAAATTAAAATTTAATAAAGTAAATGAAGAGAGTCGACAAAATGTATGACAATGTCAGCTACTTCGAGTTTAAGATGAAGTTCTCGTCTTTCTCGTAAGCTAGGCTCTCGCTAGTGTAGAGGGAATTGAATGAGATAACTAGCTAGTCCTTCTGGTGTAATGGTTTAGCATACCGGCCCGGATAGCAGGAGATCCAGGTTCGATTCCTGGCGAAGACAGATAGATTTTTTTATTCTGTTCCCTCTCATTAATTGTTTAACTACATTCATTCATACATTTTTAAACAAAGCCCTAAGAAACCATCACATGATGTGTGAAAGTTCAGAAAAATTAACTTTTGACATGGTCAAGCCCAGAAGAATTTATGAATAATATGGTTTCCTTTTCCAGTACATAAAAAAAACTCATTGCAATCGTATTTGATTCGTCAGATTATTCCTAACTTCCAATCATCAGAGTACGTTCTAAAAAGAACTTGTTTTTATTTTAAAGGGTTTTGCTAATTTTGGTTTAAAAAACATCTTAATGTTTCATCTAAACTGTAAAGTTAAATTCACACATACACAAATACAAGCCCGCACACACTCACAGAATTCAGGTAAATTCCAACTTCTAGTTATTCAATTTTGCTAGGTTGCTCATAGATTATATCATTTAAGATTAAACAAACCCATGTTTAGTTTTATTACTCTAAATAATTATGTTAAAATTACTAAAATATTATGTTCGCTAAACCTTCTTTAATCACACATAGCTTTTTAGGTAATCTCTCACTCCTATTCACTGGATTGTGTTCAATAGTGAACTTACATATTTTAATTTACATTTAAATGATATGTTGAAGATCGTTAAGAAAAGCAATAGTAAGTATAAGTATATTAGATAATTAAAAAAAAAAAAAAAATCCCATGAACAAAAATTGAAAGATTTATTGCTCCATTAAGATATATGGATCCCACAAAATGATCTACACATAAGAAATATGTATATATCAATAAATATTTATAATTTAACCTTCTGCCAGGCTTCTGATGGTGATGCTGAACTGAATAATATCTGCATGTTGATCCCTGTCACATTCATTATGTGATAAAAATTATCAAATACCATATTTTTGTTTTCCTTTTGAACAAGTAGCTAGAGCATAATTTGTCCACTGTATCATCAATATCTAAGTGAATTTTTATTTGAACAAAAAAGTTTGTACTTAAATTTTTTTTTTATTCATAAAAATGGAAACATCTAATTGAGTTATACATAAGAATCAGTTGCCGTCCTTCATAATTTTTCTGAAAACATTACTTACTTGTGGTATTAATGAAATTCTGTACTCTGAAGAACATTTTGTAAATATATATGAAGGAAAGCTATTTTCAAAGCAAATTACAAGATAATAAATATTTGTAAACAGTTGTATTATATCAAAAGCCATAATAATAAATGAGAACTTGAGAAAAATAACTGTAATTCAACTTCAATTTTATTGAAAATTTGATTACACCACTAGGCGCTAGATGTACTGCAGACGGCAGGTGATAAATTGTCACTGAACATTGAACAACTGAGATTTACTTACAACCCATATTGTAGGGGACCAATAACAGCTAAAAAAAACTTGAACCCAAAAGTATTATCAGAAATTTCCACTATCTGATAATAATGAAAACACCTGACTGCCATCCAACGGACGGCCTAGAGCCTGGCGAATGGTTAAGGAAGCAAATTTTTATAATATATATTATTAATAATCACCTCAATACGTTCTTTTTCATCACCGCTCTCAAGTGATTGGTCTTCAGCACCACCTTCTTGTGGAAGCGCGTCATTTCCATCACCTCCTTCTTCTTCTCCTAAAAAGGGGAGGGAAAAAAATGGTGCAAATCATTCCACAGTACTTCATACCTAATGTCATATATAATATATTTANATTTTATTAATAAATATAATAATCTCTTTCAATAAGCATGTTCCAATAATGAATTTTTGTAAGCATTCAAAAATTAAATAAAATAAAATTATTGAAACAATATAAATAATTCATTTCAAATACAAATGATGGAGAAAATAGAAATTTAGAACAAAAATACTAATTTCAGCACCTTTTCAAGGGGATAAATACTGAGATCAGTAAGGGTAATGACCTCAAATTTATAGCTATTTTAAAATTTCAATTCAAACCCCTCAAGGTCATTTGATCTTAAGTTCAGTTGGAATTAGGGGCCACAGAGGGAAAAGTACAACTTAAATTTCAAATCAGTTCAGTATAAATAATACTGATAAATAATAGATATTTTAAAATAAAATATATTGTATTTTAAAATATGTATAATTTCATTACTATAGGTTTGTTACGAAGCAAATAGCAAACATTTGGTAATTATGACTGTTTAGAATCCCACAATTGCCAACCAACACCATCATTTTAAGGGACAATCATTAGTGATAAAACAATAATAAAAGAACAAGAGGTGTAATACTAAATAAATTCATTACATCTGTATCCATATTTCATCATTAGATGTAACCTTTAGGGCGTTAGAACACTTTTGAACTATACTTTTTAATTTAACTCCCTTCAGTTACTAAATTACATCCTTCACGACAAGCAAAAATTTAAAATAAGACATTGAAGAGATAGAACCATAATCTCAAATTTTACTTACATTAGTTCAGTCAAAAAATTTTGCCTACAACACATGTATTTACCGATTCCAATGTTGTTTCCACTACCCTGTCCTCAGACTGCATTGATTCTCCAAGTCTGAGTTCAGACGAAGGTGTCAATGAGACTCCACTAGTGAAACTTAATTTGTGGAATCGAGAGTTTGTTGGTGTTCGGTCAAGGTTGGTCCAAAAGAAAATTTAATGAAATGTATTTTTACTTATTTACCAACATTTTGGCTTATATTGTAAGCCATTTTCAGTCATGAAGATTTGATAAAGTGACAACATGCTTTCATGAATGCTTATAGTATTTAAGTTGTATTTTTTTTTTTTGGATCATCCTAGACTGAACCCCAACAAATTCATGACTAATAATCTCCACGTTCAAAAACTATTAATTTTAATTTGTAGAGTGTTTTAACTGTAGACCTAGTAAGCAATACTGCATGTTAAATGTAGATGTTACAGAGGTCAAACTTGTAGCAATTTAATAGATGAGTCATACATTAAAACAACAGACTTATAACTTATAAAGTATAGATTTTGCAGTAAGGTGTTGGATTTCCAAGAAATCAGTCCATGAATTTGCAAGTTGCAAGGATAAGGGAGATTTAAAAATAAGTCAATTTTTAGTGTTTACAGGTGAATGAAGAATTCACAAGATAAAAACACTGATTATTATTATAATATCTAGCATAAGCACCAAGAACAGTTGAAACTACATGGATGTTGGTATGTAATGTGGAGGGAAGAGTGACTGAGATTATTTCTTAATAATTATAGAATTTAGTGATTAAATATCTGGGACAAAACAACAAAGCAGTGTTGCTCTGTTGTTAAACAAACAAAGACATTTGATTAAAATTTGAACCATCAGAAGAAATTAGAATATTGCTATAGATCAGAAAAAAATATTAAGATATTCTTCAATGATTGAGAGCATAATAAGTAAAATAACGAGAAAATTTCATCCTCAGGAATGTTTGGATAAGAGTGAATGCCTTTGATTGTACAGAAAAAACCATAGAAATAGAAAGAAAAAAAGAGAGCCCACACACAATTCCTGGTTTGATCAAGAATGCCATTACATCATTACAGAAAAACAACATTTCTACTTTTTTAGTAAACCCAAAGTGGAAGAATATATACAGCAAACAGAAAATATAAAAAGTACATCTAACAAAGTCAGAAGCCATAAAGGAAAAAAGAGGAGTTTTGAGGCAATACAATAACTAAAACTCAAAAAGAGATAGAAAATTCGCTCTTAAAATTAATGAGAATATAAAATACAGTTGATATCTTATGGCATAATAAGGAAGAGATTAATAGAAATAATTGATATTCACAAAGATGGGAAGAAAATTTTAAAAATCTACCAGATGGGAAAATAGAATTGAGAAGCAACGCAGAGCTACTTTTTGAACTGGTAAGGAAAATGTCTAGCCATCAGAACAGGGTGTAATTACAGAAGCCCTTATAAGTCTAAGGGCAAAATATATAAGCTCTTGAAATAGACAGATTACTGAACTATTCAAATGAAGATCATGATAAATTAAAGCCCTGAGGGGCATATGATTATATCAATAAGAAGAGAGACTTATATCTTAATGGCTTAATGTCAATAATATATATTTTAGTTAGCAAAAGTCTTGATGTAGTGCTGAAATCCGAAAGCTTGTAACAATGAAAAATAAAAAGCAGCAGAGAAGAGGTGCTGAGCCAAAGATATAAGACAGATTTTCAAATTCACATCTATTATGTTAAAAAATTTGTATTCATAATCCACACAACAATGAAGACATTACAATTATAAATTTTGGTCTATCTCTTAATCGCCTTTCTATCATATATTTTTTATTTTAATAAAAAAAAAAAGTGAATGGTTTTTAATGAAAAGTATAAATAATGAATTTGTTTATAATGTTTTTTTAATAAAAAGACCTGCCAAAGACTCGAATTTACACTCCTTAATTCCTTTCTTAGTATGAGTATTTCTGAAATTGTTACATAATATAAATTTATTTATAAACAGTTTGTTTTACATCTGTTTGTTTTTAAGAATTTGGTGTACAATACTAATAATTTAAAAAATCATAATATTTTAAATCTTAGACAGCCTCTTCACCTCTTATTTAATTTTAGCTATTAATATATTTAACCAATTGTTTGAAAAAAGAACGTAAATACCAAATATGATTTCATTATTTAAAAAATTTGAGGGTACTAGAGCATACAGCGACATAATATATATATGTTGGTACTGTGTCATAAATTTTCGAAAATTTCAACTGATCTCTGATATATATATTTAGGTCGGATAGTGCAATGCACACACAAAAATAAAATATCACAAGGAGCAAAAATTATAATTATAATTGCCATTGGATGTGAGTAGGGTATGAAGACTTGACATTAATTAACAGTAATGTTAGTAAGGCTACTGGTGTGATAAGTATTTTTTTCTCTCTCTCTTCAAGTTTAGTTTTTGAAAAAAAAAACCCCTTACCCACCTAATTCATATAACAAAAAAAAAAACAAAAAACAAAAAGGGTGGCAAAAGGACATTGGACTGCAGAAAAAAAAAAAAAGAGATGAAAAAGAATAGCAGTTATGTGGGTTCTCAGAATAAAATTAATATCACAGGTTGGTGCAGCTCTTGATTACTTTTACTCAAATGTCAAATTTTGATTTCTTATATAGCTATTTATTGTACATTACAATAAGTTATTGAATAATTTTATTGAAGAAAATGTTGGTTAGATTTTACAAAACAATCGATGAAAAATTCAACTTATAGAAAGATACACAACAATATTTCAGATTTAAAGAGGTTGAAATTTTTATGAGTAAAATAGCTTAAATAAAAGCTGGAGTTCCTAATATAGACCAATTTCACTGCTTTCAACTGAGAATACACCTCACATAATATAAATAATAAGGTTTGCATATATTGAACTAGGACTTGTCAAAATCAATTTGTTTAAGCAATATTAGGTGAGCCAAGAGGAATTGTATTATCATTATAATCAAAGAAAAGCAATTCCAAAGCAACAAATATTAAGTAAGTCATAACAAAGTTATATCAGATCATTAATAACCTGAAATTGAGTTAAAAATTAATTTAATCTAGCAATAAGGGAAACAAAAATTAAATGAGAGTGTAGCAATTAAGCTTAACAACATGAAAACATGTATTTGTGAATTTATTTTAAAAAAATATGACAGTTGTCATAAACATTACCTATCATACATGATCAACATAACATAAGTTTTGGGGAAGGTTATATAAGACAAAATTTCTAATTATCACAATAGACTTGTGTAACAGCTAATAAATAGGTTATTTTAAAATATATAGAATGTTGCCAAAGTCATACGCCAATTTCTTTGTTTGACGGCCACCATTTTGTTTAGGGTCATGGAATGCCGCTATACTTGACAAGGAAAAATAATGAGGCATCCTCATCTAAATTTCGCTAACTAATAAACTGTAATAAATTCTGTTAAATTAGTGCGGCAACCGGTTATAAGCATCCTCACTACAAAAGGTAATTAAAATATACAATTTAGAATCTTAACATGTATAAATAACAGAATAATTTGAAGAGTAACTATTTGTTGTATGCGGCAACGGTTAGACATAACCACAAGAAAGATAACTTACCGGGTAGGCATTCTTCTACCTCTTCTTCAGATGCCATTATGTCACAATCATGAACTGATCAATATTGACAACTATCACAACAGAAATAAGAATCGAGCACTTGAAATACTTTAAATGAAATTCTAAAAAAGTCACGAAGTACCTACAAAGTAATGAGAGCTATTGACTGAAAGGAGCATGCGCACAACTGCCAACTCCTTAACTAAAAAAGGCGGGTGCGAATTTCAATCAAATATATGTAAAGTTTATAATTTTTTAATAGAAATTCAATAACTTAATTTAGTTTATTATATTTATATACTTT
>KZ808202.1:106493-117544 GCA_000696205.2 Oncopeltus fasciatus | reverse complement strand
TATATATAAACTATACTTAGTTAAGTAGCACTTTTCGTCAATTAAAATGTTTTTTTAAGAATAATGGGATAATGCTTTGAGTGAAGAAAGAGGTATATAATCCACTAGAATCCTGATAACTATGATTTAAAAACGAATTATTACTATGCTCTGATTAATTTTGAAGCAGTTATTGCATAGTGAAATCACCAAATTACGAAATACATATTCGTTATGAAAATCATATTTTCTTTTGTTCTTTGCAGTCATTCAAGGAAATAATTACGACTACTGGTCCTTCACAGGTCATGAAGGTCTTTGGCGATCAATATAATTTGTTTCCACCTTTGGCGATCCTATCTGCTGACTATTGTGTTATGTCTCATTATTGGTTCCTTTTCTCTGTTTTCATATATCTCGTCCTATACTTACTGAGTTTTATCGGTAAAACTGTGTATTCTGTCCGGGCACTCAACTTGTCCGGGTTTATCCAGGCCGAATATTGTGTTCCATACAACTCAATCATCTGCTCTAAATATACACTTCTACACCCTTTCTCTGTGCGATTCTTCTTCGACTACTTTTTCATAGAAGACTCTCTATACCTATTGAGATGTCATTTTTGCTAATTATGATGAAGTTTTAAAGGGCCATGTTTTTATTACTCCAATGTAGGATCGGCAAAAATCAGTTGAAATATTCCACAGTTGCGTCTTGGCAATAAAGTGATTATATTGATTCCTCTAATGGAAATAGGCTAAAAAGCTCTTTCTTTAGTGACCTCTAAAGGGAAATGGATGACCGTGAAGATAACCCATAGTTTTGGCGATCTGGATTCTCTCCATATTTCTAGATATATGGTGATCTTAAAGCAGTAATTAGTGATGACCGAGTACTGTAAGAGAATGGCTAAGATATCTTTGGCAACGGAGAAAGAATCTCATGACAAAGGGCCATATCTGATGCATTCTTCACGCATAAATAATGTCATAAATATACTACGTAAAACCCTAAGAGAAATGAAAAAAAATATTACAGATTTTAAGGAGAGAAGAAGTGCGTGAAGTGCAGATGCCTTGAATGGGCAAAAATATGACTATGATCTTTTGTTGAAAATAAATTTTGGAATGACCAAATCCACAAAAATGTCTTAAAGCAAGATGAAATGGCGATATATTTCCAAGAATAGATGAAAAGAATTGTCATGAATCATAGCAAACCATGGTAGTCGGCCTTGAAGGTAAGTAGCAGTTTGTATTGGTAACAATTTAGTAAGTGGAACTGCCACACAAGTTTTCCGGTATTGAGAAGTGGTGAACCTACAGTACGCCACTTGAAATCGGTTCTCGGGGTATCCAGCAATCTGCGCTGACGAATTTCGTGACGTACTAAGTTAACTGCGAGGAGACACAATGAATTACTCAGACAATTCGGTGGGCATTAATGGATCCCAATAAATCCCATCAAAAACAATTGATAGACAGTGCAATTGCTAATTAATTGGCGCTTAATTTAGAGAGGTTGCATTTAGATGTCAAAAGGTTTGGTTAGTTACTACTTCCTTTTATTTTTAGAGGGGGGAATATATTAAAACTAATAATATATATACAGTTGTCATAAACATTACCTATCATACATGATCAACATAACATAAGTTTTGGGGAAGGTTATATAAGACAAAATTTCTAATTATCACAATAGACTTGTGTAACAGCTAATAAATAGGTTATTTTAAAATATATAGAATGTTGCCAAAGTCATACGCCAATTTCTTTGTTTGACGGCCACCATTTTGTTTAGGGTCATGGAATGCCGCTATACTTGACAAGGAAAAATAATGAGGCATCCTCATCTAAATTTCGCTAACTAATAAACTGTAATAAATTCTGTTAAATTAGTGCGGCAACCGGTTATAAGCATCCTCACTACAAAAGGTAATTAAANTATATATAAACTATACTTAGTTAAGTAGCACTTTTCGTCAATTAAAATGTTTTTTTAAGAATAATGGGATAATGCTTTGAGTGAAGAAAGAGGTATATAATCCACTAGAATCCTGATAACTATGATTTAAAAACGAATTATTACTATGCTCTGATTAATTTTGAAGCAGTTATTGCATAGTGAAATCACCAAATTACGAAATACATATTCGTTATGAAAATCATATTTTCTTTTGTTCTTTGCAGTCATTCAAGGAAATAATTACGACTACTGGTCCTTCACAGGTCATGAAGGTCTTTGGCGATCAATATAATTTGTTTCCACCTTTGGCGATCCTATCTGCTGACTATTGTGTTATGTCTCATTATTGGTTCCTTTTCTCTGTTTTCATATATCTCGTCCTATACTTACTGAGTTTTATCGGTAAAACTGTGTATTCTGTCCGGGCACTCAACTTGTCCGGGTTTATCCAGGCCGAATATTGTGTTCCATACAACTCAATCATCTGCTCTAAATATACACTTCTACACCCTTTCTCTGTGCGATTCTTCTTCGACTACTTTTTCATAGAAGACTCTCTATACCTATTGAGATGTCATTTTTGCTAATTATGATGAAGTTTTAAAGGGCCATGTTTTTATTACTCCAATGTAGGATCGGCAAAAATCAGTTGAAATATTCCACAGTTGCGTCTTGGCAATAAAGTGATTATATTGATTCCTCTAATGGAAATAGGCTAAAAAGCTCTTTCTTTAGTGACCTCTAAAGGGAAATGGATGACCGTGAAGATAACCCATAGTTTTGGCGATCTGGATTCTCTCCATATTTCTAGATATATGGTGATCTTAAAGCAGTAATTAGTGATGACCGAGTACTGTAAGAGAATGGCTAAGATATCTTTGGCAACGGAGAAAGAATCTCATGACAAAGGGCCATATCTGATGCATTCTTCACGCATAAATAATGTCATAAATATACTACGTAAAACCCTAAGAGAAATGAAAAAAAATATTACAGATTTTAAGGAGAGAAGAAGTGCGTGAAGTGCAGATGCCTTGAATGGGCAAAAATATGACTATGATCTTTTGTTGAAAATAAATTTTGGAATGACCAAATCCACAAAAATGTCTTAAAGCAAGATGAAATGGCGATATATTTCCAAGAATAGATGAAAAGAATTGTCATGAATCATAGCAAACCATGATCCCTCTAAATGCCTCGGCTTTGGTCTGCGGCGAGAAGACCGTGGTATCTAGACCTAAAAGTACTGCACGGAAACAATGTAAAATATGGAGGAGGATCCACCAGAGCCAGAGATACCTTGCTGCCCATCAAGTGCACAAGGATGGTGAGGGGCCAAAATTTAAATGCTTCAAACAAAAAGAAAAGCTTAGAATGATAAAATTAGTCCAGAGATTCTTCGATAAAGTTTTTAAAGTAATGAGAAGCAAGGGAGTTGAGGGGCAAAGATTTAGAAGCGAGGCTTTGTCACCTTTATTCCACAAATAATTATATTATTTAATTCCTTTTAATTATTTGAATATAATTAGTGTGGAATACAATTTTTTTTTCCAGATTTTATTTCTTTGAGGCAACGATCAACCGCTTCAACAAGAGGAGCTAATGCTTTACTTACAGCTGTTATTTATTTACTGTTAGAAAGAATTTTATTTCGGACATTCTTAATTTCTTCCCTGAGACAATTTATGCTCGACTGTAAATTTTGAAGCATCGATTTTAGTTCATCCATTTCTAAAAAAAAGTTTACAACAGTAAAGAAAAATTAGGCGACTATTAAGAATGTTTTTATTTACGTGAGCAGCTGATTGATAGCAATAGGCATAGGCAAAGTCACTCTCATCTCTTCTCCTTATCGCTTGCAGATAAAGTACTGGTTCAAGTAAATTATGCTCAGTTTCCTTCTTAATGTTCCGAGCATATACACCTTCGTAACTGCGTATTTCCCACAACTGCTAACTGCCACCTAATACATAACACTATCAAATTTCAATTGACAATTCTATTACTCACTCTTCAAAAGATCAATTTAGCGACTAATGTGAGTGCATTGCTGTTGCACTAACTGCTAATGGCTGATTAGATTAACACGAGTAAAAATATTTAAATCCTCCAGTTTGTAAAAGAAAAAAATATTAAAATTCCCATAATGCAAGTTATGTTCCGTTAATAACGTAATAACTAATATTAGGGGGCGCACAAAACTTGCGCAAACAAAATATCAATCAGTATAGTCGTGGTCATATACTTTATTACATAAGCCTTCATCTTTTAAAATCACTTCATGCGTTCGTGGTAATGTCGACAATTTCTAGAGGATATCAACTTCATCATCTCTAAACTTAGATGTACTGCTTACTGGTAAGCGGGAAAATCTATCTGCATGTCCATGAAGTTATGTGCCCTTATAAAAACTTTCAAAAGCTATCCCTCGTCAAACAGAGCATAAGGCATTCTAATGGCAGAAGAGGTTTATGACATTTATTCAAAATGAAATAACAAATATCAATAAAATTTTGATTTTAACATAAAAATAATGCTATAAATTTCTTTGCAAATACCTATTTTTTACTCATCATTCAAGGTTTGTTAAATGAACTGGACTGGTCTCACTGACTCATCAGGTCTTAACATGAGAAAGCATGGCACATGCCCAATGAGGTGAAGCGACCATGTCGAGCTCCAAGGGGAGGCTTAGGTCGTAGTGGACTAGGTTATCCTCCTGCCCTATCTCTTTATTTACATTAATTAAAATACTTATTTTTCTAAATAGTAGAAATATGGAAGTAATAAAGTCTAGAGAGTTTTTTTTCAAATTCTTTTTTCTCTGTTTTAACATACTACTATGAACAGGGCTCATCATCACTTAAATTATGAGGGTTGAAATAAATATAAAATATTGTAGCACATTCAAATCAGTGAATTATCATTATTGTTTTGTTTATTACTGTGGCTTTAAAGATTTGTCATTAGTAATATTTAAATAACCAATATTCATAATATTTTACAAAAAGCCTACCTACAGGACTAAATATTAGGTGGGAAAGAGATGGGTTATTCTGAGTTGGTAGAATCAATATTTTCTGTTGTCCCAGGACTAGCAAGGACTGCCCAAAGAAATAAATTGTGCGGCCTTGTAGCTCTCTATTTTAATCTCCTCCCGTTTTCAAATCAATTAAAATGTCTTTCAGAAGAGCTGCCTTTTTAACGAACTTTCAAAGAGGGCTATTGAATGAGTATTTCATTTTCATTTGCTTCGGGTTTAGTTGTTTATTCCCTGAAAGCGATACCCACCTTTGGCTCAAATGTGGGATTGCTGCTATGGTTTAGGAACTTGTAAATATTAATCTACAATAAATATAGGGCTTTAATATTTAAGCGATATACACAGAATATTTTAGAGAAAATTAATACTTTTCATAAGTTAAATATGAAAAACTAAAGCTATCCAATAAAAATAAGTGCTATCTCTCTTGAAGTCAAAGAGGTAGAAAACCCTTTAATTGAAGCACAAACTAAGAAACATATATTTCTTTAAAGTACACATTTTAAAACCTAACTGACTTTGCCGCAGTGTGTACTCCATTTGTGATAGTAGTCGCTGTGAAAAAATCGTATTATGAGTTTCATTTAATAGATGGAGCTATGTTTAGAATTATTATAAGTAATACAAATCATTAGGCTAAATGTAATACAACTTGCTTTTTATAATGGGGATAAAGCACAAAACAAAAATTGTTGAAAATAATATTGGTTTGGTTACACAACGGTAGTGTTAATAATGTTGCTTACAAGTACCAATTTGTTTTTGCTGTTTAATGAAAATTTTGTCCAAAAGATTCAGCGTTAGGTTTCTAATTCAGCGGCTTATTAAATGAAAACGGACGAAAGAGAGAGAATTGAGGGTTTTATGACAACGTGGCACTAAAATCGAATCAGCATCTCAGAAACATGTTGGAAAATTATAAATAATCACACTTATCAGCTCAAAAAAAAGATTGCCATCCATAAGGGTTGTGATTCGAAATTTCCACCATTCCACTTAGTCGAATTGTATCATGGTGAAAATGAAAGATCTTGGATTCTGTGGAATATGGAACGACAGAAATGTGTTCATGAGCCAACCCTGGAAAGGAGAAAACTCAAAAACTCATGTACCAATGTTTTTCGTAGATTAGGAACCTATGCCAAAAGTTCAGAAAATCTACAGTTCAACCTCCCTCTGGCACTGTAAAGTGTAGTGTAGTGTAAAGTAGAGTGTAACCCCACCGTCGTTTTGAAAGTGACGGGGGCGCCAGGGTAGCTCATGGGATCGGTCTGTCAATCCTAGCACTGCGGGTTCAAATTCCGCACTGGGGAAGCTTTTATCGATAAATGGATTTTTAGAATGGGATGTAAATCTGTAGATGGTCTCTCCCTCCATGACCCCAAGTGGTTGAAAAGGAGGCTAGCACTTAATAATTAGAATAAAAAGAAAAATGGAAAGTAAAGTGTAACAAAAGTGGCTATCATTCGCTTGAATTACCCAACTGTCCCAGGACCAGCGCATCCAAAAAGAGCCTCAACCACAACGATAACGGAAAAGAGAGAGACCCGCCATTTCTAACATTCCTTCTCCCCCTTCATCAAATGATCTTCATACCTTACTTCACCTCTTTCAAAATTCCGGATTCTCATCACTAATATCCAATTTAGTCACTTAACTAACTTCCCCCATTCCTACTTCCACAACATGATTTCTCATCCCGAGAAGTCCATTTATGTTTTCCTTTGGGACGCTAACGTTCTCGATGAAAAATATATAAAAGACTTAGTATTACTTAAAGAAACGCGATTGATCGAGCACTATAAACATTTTGGGCTACTGCAGTTATAAGTCAAACCATACTGACAGACGAGCTCATGGTGGAACTGTTCCATAACTATTATATTTTTATTTTTACTCCCTCTTAGTTTCTTCATTCAATTACAGTGTATATTTCTATATCTCCATCTTCTATTACTTTTTCCTTAGTGTACTTTCCTCCCAATAAGCCAATTACCCAAGCTCAATTTTTAATGTTACTCAAAGGCTTTGGGCCCCGCTTCCTGTAGTGGAGACAACATAGCGAATCACTTACAAGGGTGTACCAGGCCAACTCTCGTGGTCGTTTTGTACAAAATGCATTTTCATTTCAAAACTTCTCCTGAATTAGACCTCCTTTTCCCACTTATTGGCCTTCTTGTGAACTGATATCCCGTATTTATTTAAATACAAAAGACTTCACCATTCCGCTTTCCCTATAAATTACTTTTCTCCTAACCACAGTCCAGTTCTCTTAATGGTATTCTTTACACATATTCCTAAAATATTGCCAACCTCTCTCTTAATGGTCCCGTTGATTGGACTCTGATTAGAGCCCTCATGGAAGAGTCACTTGATCTCGTAATTATCGTAAAGACCTCTGATGAACTAGATTTAAAGTCCTTCACCACCACCCTTTAGCAATACATGTTATCAGGCTAATCTGAAGCCCCAATTTACTAAATACTCCTCAGAGTCCAAAAAACCATTTTCAGAATCACATAAAAAACTATAAATATTGAAACGCCGTTCTATGTATTGTTCTAGACATATATGTATCCCAACAGATTATGAAGACTAAATTTGTCTATCCCGAGTCGTTAAACAAAAATTAAGTACTTAACGAAATTAGGTTTTTAACAATTTTTAGTGCAAGGGAACAGAATAAAAAATCTAACTGTCCCAGCCAGGACTGGAACCTGGATCTCCTGCTATCCGGGCTGGAGGTTAGATTTTTTATTCTGTTCCCTTGCACTAAAAATTGTTAAAATTTACGTGGGATTAAATACCACAAAAAACATTTATGAGGTTTTTAATATTTCTACCCTCTCTGCAGCTGACAAATCCCTCTGGACTGCTACTCGTAAAATCACTAAGAGCCATGAACTTTATACCCCCATGCGCGGCGAAGATGGTTCCTGGGATTCTTCCGACAAAGATAAGGCCGACAGGTTTGTCCAGCTCAAGCAAACATTTACTCCTCACTCAGATCCCTTAGACCTGTCTTGTGCTAAGGAGACAGGGTTTTCTAGATACAACATGGTCTATGTCCTGACAACTTAGGCCCTCCTAGGTTAGGTATATACTTCTCAGCCTGAAGACAAAACACCCGGATAGGATTTAATCACCGGGAAAATACTCAGCAACTTTCGCAAGTACTCTCCTAGCTTTATTTTCAGATGGCAAGGCTATCCTATATACCTATCCCAATTCCAAAACTGATTTTAAAAAAACCCTGTAAGCGCATGTTGCAAGTATTCAAATAAGGTGCGGAAAATGAAAAATTAAAATTAATTAATCAAAATAGGTGTTAATTTCCCAGAAAAGAAAACTTAACTGGCAACGTAAAATTCAACGGCATTCCCATACAGTCTCACATCCATTTTGTAAACTTGAGTTCCATTTTGACTCAAAACTCACTTGGGGCAGGTTAACTAAAATTTCAAAAAAAAGAACTCAATCGACGACAAGGACTCCTAGATTGACTAATGAATAGGAACTCAAAGCTTACAATATATCACAAACTAACGCTATTGAAGACTTAACCACGACCATTCTGGACATACGGTGTAGAAATCTGGGGTGCCGCCAAGCCTTCCAACCTCCAACGAATCCAGTCCTTTCAATCCAAAACCCTCAGAATAATCGCTATTAAAATCCCTATAATATATTCAACTCTTTCCTTCACCACGACATTAATATCTCTCTTGTCCTAGAACCAATTTCCTAACGCTTCTTTCATTTCCACCTGGAAACTGCCATATCATCCAAACCCATTTACATAGGCGCTGTCTTCATACTGTAAGCCCTACAACCCTCCCCGCCGACTCAAACGAAGATGGCCTCGGGACTTCCTGGGAGCATAGACTATTTTCAATTTGAGAATGGTGCCATCGAACACTTTCCTCATGTTAAACTTCATAATTTATTTATTTATTTTTCACAGTTAAATCAAATTACAAATTTTTATTCTTAACGGACTGTAATTAATAAATATGATGATTAAAAAAATTCTATGGAATTTAAATAGATAGGTTTCTTGAATTTGGGTATGAGCTTTGTAGATGACCTTGTTATATAACAATATACTTTTTTCTTTGGCTATTGGTCATAGGTAAAATATAAAATTTCAACTAATTTTGCAGAGTTTCGGAACAATTTATTTCCTTTCTCAGTGCCAGTCTGAAACAGCTGTATACTTTAGTGGAAGGTACCAAAATCAATAACTGCAGCCATCTTTTGATAGCTTTCCGAAGAATTGGGTTTGCGATTTATGGAAGAAAGCAGCCTTCATGACTAGTGCTGAAAATCCTACTTTTGGTTCCAGGTTTAGCTCCTTTGCTCTTGATTGATCGTAGCTGGTATAAGGCACTCCTTTCTTTCCTTATCCTGGCCTCTATAAGCTCCACCATCAGTGGATTCAATGATTCTTAAGGAGGTGATTTCCACTGCACCTACGAGATAATGATCTCGATTATTAGAGACTGAACAGATATATCTATATATATCAATATCTAAGTCTTGCCAACACTGATGGCGGGACAGTAAATTTTCGCTGCTCTGTTAAGGTTACTCTTACTCGAAATAACGTGTACCTTTGGGCGATGAGACAAACATGGAATAACCATGTCTTCGTGTCTCCCATGTATAGTGGAGCTCTTCTCCGACGTGCATTGGCCATCACAAAAAATTCCGAACATACTTTTCTTAATGTTACTACTTAATTTGTTACTGAACTGTAAAATAATCATTCAAATTTACCTTGAACTAAATAATTTTGCTGATGAGGAATCAGTGACCCAAATTTTTATTGAGTTGATCTGAAACCCACCTCATGACTAAGTATTTTCTTAACAACCACGTTCCTTGGTTTATACAGATTTTCGCATATATACCAACTAGATAGTTTGCTTAAGGACGAGATTTGAGACACAAATATTTTAAAAATCATTTCAACTGCTCAGTAGTTGTAAATATTATTAAATGCTACAAATGAAGTTACTGGATCTTTTGAGGAGGTATTCTATGTTGTACTTAATAATTAGCAATTTATAAATTTAAGTATAAACATTAAATTTCTATTGAACCGAAGAATTAAGGAGTATATTGACTGAAGGTATAATTAAAGATTTCTATTTTTTAAATGAGATCTAAATTGAAATACGAATCGCTCATAATAATTATTATTATTCGCCATATTTTAAATAACTATGGCAATTGTATTCTTTCTGACTGAATGTGTTAAAACTTTTTGTGAGGAAAATGTATAATCCATTACGGTGTTCAAAGCATCTTGGTAATATAATTGGATTGGATTACTTCTTCATTAATGATCTACTCACATGTTTAGCGGTATTCGTAGAAGGTTTACAGGAATGAAAACCGCCTGTGGTATGCTGTTGTCGCCTTCTGGTTCAGTGTGGCACGTTACAATGGCGGCGATGTTTATCAGTTCGCGAAGTGTCATGTCCAAGCGTGTGGCGTTCCCGTAAAATGTTTAACATTAGTTCCATCTCTCTGGCCTCTGGTGAATCCACAATTGTCGGCATTAGGGCTGTTAACAGAAGATGCTATGCATTTTAAATGGAGTTTTTTTTTTACCGTAGATATTTTTTTGTTAGGGTTCAGTCAAGGCAGATCCAAAAAAAAAAAAAAAAAAAAATGTGTATTTTTTTAATTGTCTGCCAATGTTTCGGTTTACATTGTAAAGAAATGTTTGTAAAGTAAAGAAAATGTGACCTTAGGGATACGACGTTCCCCTCTCGCCTTCATGATAGCCCTGAAGATGGCTTACAATGTAAGCCGAAACGTTAGCAGTATTCATTTTTTTAAATCTAGCTTTACCGAACCCCAACAAAAAAACATCTAATAAAACTATATATTTTATTTCTTGAGAATAGTTCGACTATTTTTATAGATTTATTACTGTAGACCTGTTTACTTACAAAAAAGAAAAAACTAATAACTTATAATTGATAATAAACTGTTACAACTTCGCTCGGTGATAATGATATTTATTTATTTATTTTTTACAGTTAAATCAAAT
>KZ808202.1:60933-78418 GCA_000696205.2 Oncopeltus fasciatus | reverse complement strand
TGGAAATTAATGCACCCATAGATTTTTTCTCTCCCCCACTTCCCTACAGTGAAATTTCCACGAACCTCGAGGAATTTAAACCGTCTCATCCTTTTCCCACTCCGACATTTGTTTCCCGTTCCTTCCACAATTTTAACTATTTTTAAAAATCAGATCATTCATGATTTAGTTACAGTTGAGCACAAGTCTCTCTCCCCTCGTCACCCTATTTGACATGTTACTCTCAGAATATTATTAAAAAATTGTTTTCTTTCCAGTATGATCAGGAGTTTCGATTACTCACAGTTTTATATTTTTATTTATTTATTCTCTGTTAGATTTTGACATATATACATGTTTCTTTTTTATATTCAGTCCTTTTTATTTTAACCAAAACGTTGGCTAAAATAAAAACTTTTTTGGTTAGAAATTAGTTTTTAATTCTTCAACTACCATGACCGAATTCCTGATAATACTCTCTTCATAAAACTCGACGGTAAACAAATTTATCTCTAAAAACTATTTTGTTTTACAAATTAGTTTTTATTTCTTCAAATTGTGGGACTGAATAATTTTATTCGGCCCCCTAAAAATCCCTAAAGTTCGACGGTCAACTATCTCCAAAACGATTAAACAGAAATGTTTGCGTTAATTTTTCTTATTGTGATTATTATTTAGCGTATGTGTTGTGTGAGGTTCCATTACAACCATTGCCCTACTACTGACAAACATACTTTCGATTTTGACTAATTCACACATCTAGTGACTGAACCAAACCTTGAGAAACGACTTGTAGCCGAGTCTATTCACATACATTTAGAACATAACCCCATTAATGACAAGTCAGACAAAGACTATATATCTTCTCTATACATTAAAAAGAAAAAAAATGTAATATATTATTATTAATTGTTGTTGTTTTAATATTAATATCATTGTCAGAGTGAAATTATGATTTTTACATAGTGTAAATAAATTTAAACAATTACCTATTATAATTATTTCTTATAATTTGTAGAATAAACATTTCTCGTAATTGTTAGGGAGTAATAACCTAGATGTTTATCGCCTAAACAAATGCATATCTATCTATCTATATACATAAATATCTTGTTGTTCTTTATAATCAATTCTTTAAAAAAACAACAAAAAAACCATTATGGAGGTATTTCGATACCTAGACAAAACTTGGAGTAGCTGAAACTTGAAGGGGTTTGCAGTCATGTATCTGAGTACAAGGCAGGGCCCTCGCTGGCACTCTTAGCGTCATATACAGCTACTCTTCGGAAAAACTAGAATATTTCCAGCATTACTGATACAGTATGGCTGGCTGAAGACGAGACTGCTCGGGAGGCTGTGAGCAGACACGAGAGTCGGCGCCTCTAAGCCCCTGATCCCATGGCGGGCTTACCGCAGCTCGAAGAGGAGAGGGGATTGTATCTCACCGCCATCACCTGCCTCCGTCCCCAAAATTCCGACAGCGACTCACACTACCTTCGACCACTAATATTCTACACTATTCCCTGCATTATAATATATAATTATAATATATGCTGTTACTTTACCCTTCTTAAGGTACAACTGTGAATTATAACTGCGGGTTTTATTTTTAAAGAATCGCTAATTCTTCAACCGCTTTAAGATATCGATAATGAAACTTTTATGGATATTATATTGGCACCTATTCTGTTAGTAGATATTCATACATATTTTAATAGCTATAATGACAAAATGTGTCTGTGGTCGGCTATGGTTGTTTGATAATTATATCAGTTATAAAACTTGAATTACGAAAGTCTGACTGATTTTATCATCTGGAGCTATTCAACTCACTAATAAGTAAATTTCATATTTCCCACATAAAATGTAATGTGAAAAATTAAATAAATAGTTCTGAATTCAAACTGAAATGATAGTGGTTCCAATTTGACTATGAACAAATCAGTGGGGGGAGGGGGCACTTAACCACCAATAAATGTCAAGTGTTTTCTATCAACATTAGGAGGTTTTTAGTGGTTACCACTCAAAATTGAAAAATGTTGGGTCACTTCTTCCTCTCCGAAAATCCCTGCAGTTTCTGTCCTGTACTTAAAAACCTTGTATGCGCTCCAACATAGAATGAGGAAGTTTGTTAGGTTTATCCTCAAATATGTATTATTTTAATATTATGTAATTTATTTTTGTGTTAAGTCAGTATGAAATAAAACTGGGATGGTACCCAATGTATTGTTGTAAATAATGAATGAATTGGGTTATTGTAGTAATTTGATTTTTAATCGAAATTAAATTATTCTCAAACGATATCTTCTCATCATTAAAGAGAGTCAGTAACAAAGTCAGTAAGGTCACTTTTCAACACAATTTAAATCGAATTGTCAGCATAAAATAACATATTTGTTAAAAAGCACTACACCTTATAAGAAATTGATTACCCTAAAGAAACCATTTCTATCTCAATGAACATAACTATTTCAGATTTTAATTACCTTGATGTTTCTTTCTTAAGGCGAAATAGTTAATTAATTTACGTTGTCATATAAAACATAAGACATAACCTATACAATTACTTTAATATCTTTCCTCTTAATACAATGCGTTCTAATAACTTAAAATGGGATTGTATTAAGGCAAATAAAGCCTTAATTCTGAACGTTAATTTATTACAAAGCTTAAACAAAAGGACTTTTGAAATAAACGAAAAGATTAGAAATCTTAAATTTAATTAAAACTGAAATTTGAGATGTTTATTTTCTATTCTATTTATCTATCTATTCAAAAGAATGTCATCTGCATTGTATTTATTTATATTACATATTTCAATATAAAATATNCCTTTATTGCTCTACCCACTAAGGAGTGAATATCCTTCATTGAAATGGTGTTCAAAGTAGTTGTATGAAGACCTTAGCACGTAAGGTTTCTGCTGATCAGAAGAAAATAGAATATCTTGCTTTTCCGAAATATTTCTTCTGAGCTACCGAAAATAATTGGCACTCAAATATTTGTCAAATAGTATTTGGGCATAGGCTGTTCTTTCACGGGAGAAAGGACTAGAGGATCCTCTAGTCTACCTCAATTATCTCCTTCATTTCATCGCTCAGGGAATCTGATACAAAAATCTCAGAGGAATGAGGCGGGATCTCCCGTAAGATATTATGGTAGAACACATGGAAATTAATGCAGCGAACATTAATTGTAAAGATGAAACACTGGCACGTGTGACTTAGGAATGTCTTGAAGTGAACTCTAAATGGCACAGAACAGAGCCAAACACGCATGGTACACAGACATAACTATTGAGAGGGACATGTTAAAATTTTAAATTAATGCCTGTGATTTTGCCACTTGGGAGTTGTGCATGGTTTTCTTTTGGGAGGGGGGGGGGGGAAGATGGCTCTAATTGAAATTTGAATTTTTTTTCTTTTTATAATTTGATAGAAAAAACGATCTGCTATTTCTATTTCCAGGATGATTATAATAATGCAGATTGGAAAACAGATTGTAGCCAACATTCTCCGTGACAAGTAGGTACTCATGTGCTGAGAAGTAGGGGTAATGAACAAAGTCCCAGAATTCTCTGCCCTTTTCACCAGGATATTTGACGTTACAACTTATAAATGAGACATCCTCTTCTGCCAGAGGCGGTAGCCCAGTAGCTTTTCCTTTTCATCATCTTCATCACCCTCCCTTTCCTGCCTCAGACAGCTTGCGTTTCCTTCAAGCTTCCCGCATTCCAAAACTCATTTCCTTTCAATATCTTCCTTCTATTTCCTCTCTGATTCGTGTACCCTCTATTTGTACTTTGTCGACATCAAAATTTCGGGAGAATGTTTGAGAGTTTTGCTATGTTTTATCTATGATGTATATTGTACTTATATTCTATTTACCTCGTAAAACTGGCATCTGAAGAATAAACCTTATATTCTTTACATTGAAGATGTATATATAAAAATATATGTAACTATATATTTATATTACAATATTTGCAATATCCGTCAAGCAGAAGCTAAGTAATTCAAGCAGATTTCCCATGTTTCATTAATGATTGATATAAATAACCTTAAATAAGAAAATTAAGCTATTCATTCTTTTATTTTTGCCGTTAGCAAAGTTGATGAACTCTCATACCTTCTATTCTCCGTCTTCATTGGTTTCTGCAAACCATCTTCTAGTTAGGGTTATCAAGTAATTAATTTGATGATAACCCTAATTAAGCAATTCACTTTATTTTAAAATGCCAATGGATTTTCACAGATTCTACAATGAAAAACTAAAAATATCGTTTAAATTCTTGAAAGATTTCAAATAATTTTATTCCCACCTGTACCACGACGAATGTTCTGAAAAACTTCAACAGATATTCTCCGATCCTATATTAGCAGGTTTTGTTAATTAACCTACCTTAGATAAGATTTTGTATGTGAATGTATGTTTACGAACTCTAGCATCCGCAATTCTTAATATAATTAAACCAAATACGATATTTAGATATGTTTTTGCAAACCTGATGAGTTCTAAAATTGGTCAAGGGGGAGGGGGGTTTTTTAGGAGAGACATTAATTAAAATCCTTATTTAATCATTATAATTGGCGTTATTAAAAAAAAAAAAAAATGTACAGATCTTGCAAACTTTTTTTTCAGTAGAAATCGGATGTGGGAAAGATTGGGTTTAGAGTGTTACCGAAATTAATAATCGCAATACTAATGTTTATGGAACATTAATAGGTGGTATGAAGTGTAATATTCCAATATTTATTTTATTTTTATAACATTTATAGGAAAATCGCTTTTTAATAAAGGAATTAAACAGCAGTCTGAAGCCCGCCGCCTCCTCTCTAATCTCAGCCCAGCAGCCCCCCCCCCCCTGTCACGCCTGTCGGGTTGAAATCCCATTTAAAAAAAAAAATCAATAAATAAAACAAATGTATTTTCGATGGGCGAGCGCATCCAATCGAAGGGTTGGGTTGGGTACATCAATAAGTCAATCTTCTTTCCCGGCCAGTCTAGAGCGAAGCTTATTGGTCATACCTTTGAAGCTAATTATTCTATCTGACGTGTTAAATAATTTTTTGATAGCATCATTTATGGTTAAAAAAACTGAATTAAGCATCGTTTATGTTTAGTTCTGTGCGAACTGATTTGATTTAAAATAAGTAAATTGGGAGTAACAATGAGCTATTCTGGAAACTTATTTGCAAACTTAAATATCAACCACCGATATTTTCTTATATGATTGACTATAATAAATCATATAAATTACGAAATAAGTTAGTAGTAGATGTTTTTTTATTGGGGTTCCGTCAAAAATTGATCCAAAAAATACAATTTAAAAAAAGTGTATTTTCTAATTTATCTACCAATTTTTCATCTTACTTTGTAAGCCATCTTCAGGGCTATCATGATCCAGGTGATACGACATCTCCTCTGGCCATTATGATAGCCTTGAAGATGGCTTACAATGTAAGACGAAAAGTTGGTAGATAAATAAAAAATACACTTTTTTTAAATTGTATTTTTTGAATTAATTCTTGACCGAATACCAACAGGAAAACATCTACAAATAGTCTCTACGGTCAAAAACTCTCCATTAGTAACTTCTCCATTGTTACTCCCCACTGTAATAAATGTATTTTGTGTTTCAGATGCGAGCCTACCAGGAGAGCGAGGTCGGCTACTGCCTTGGGAAGAACGGTTTCCTGGATGGGCGGGGAAGGCGAGAAGTGGTGGAGAACCCACTTGCAGGGGACCCCAAGGGACTTTGTACCCTGGCCACTGGAGACGGTCCGAAGGTCCTTTGGCTAAGTCGAGTTCCTCAGACGCCATCGCGGCTCGCCTTCCTTGTCGCTGGTGTCTGCGTCTTCATTGTTCTCTGCGGAGTCATCTGCATCGTTCTCCTCTGCGTCTCGAAGTGCAACGAAGGTCAGTACAAAGTCCTCTTTCAAATCAGTCTTTTCCCATGTTACGCCGAATTGATTTTCTCTTCAAAATTCCTTATAAAGCTTTTAAGGGACTTTCAAGAGCATGGTAAAGAAAAAAAAAATTTAAATACTATTAGATGATTTTAGTTGGGGTTCAGTCAAGGTAGATAAAAAAAAAAAAATACAAATTAAAAAAAAAAGTTTATTTTAAAAAAATATGATTATCTGCCAACGTTTTGGCTTACATTGTAAGCCATCTTCAGGGCTATCAAGAAGACCAGAGAGGACGTCCTGTCCCTGAGTTCACATATCCATGGTTGGGCATTTCATTTCCATGAAATCATCTAATAATAATATCCACGGTCAAAAAACTCTCCTTTTGAACTTCCTAAATACTGTTTTTAGAGTAAAACAGATTGCAAAAACTATAAAGAGCCCGTCACTGAAATTTGGACAAAAGACAGGGCTCGCCACCACCCGACTTCCAGAACCTCCTTCACCCAGAGAAACCCTTACACACAAATAATCAATCCTTTATTGCTCTACCCACTAAGGAGTGAATATCCTTCATTGAAATGGTGTTCAAAGTAGTTGTATGAAGACCTTAGCACGTAAGGTTTCTGCTGATCAGAAGAAAATAGAATATCTTGCTTTTCCGAAATATTTCTTCTGAGCTACCGAAAATAATTGGCACTCAAATATTTGTCAAATAGTATTTGGGCATAGGCTGTTCTTTCACGGGAGAAAGGACTAGAGGATCCTCTAGTCTACCTCAATTATCTCCTTCATTTCATCGCTCAGGGAATCTGATACAAAAATCTCAGAGGAATGAGGCGGGATCTCCCGTAAGATATTATGGTAGAACACATGGAAATTAATGCAGCGAACATTAATTGTAAAGATGAAACACTGGCACGTGTGACTTAGGAATGTCTTGAAGTGAACTCTAAATGGCACAGAACAGAGCCAAACACGCATGGTACACAGACATAACTATTGAGAGGGACATGTTGGTCGTGAAGATATGTTGTTAAATGGGTAATTGGGGTTTGGTCCGTAAAGTTCAAATAAAAAAAAAGATACAATTTTACTTGAAAATATGAATTTTTCTAATTTACGGTTTAGCTCACGTTGTAAGTGATCTTCAGGGCTTTTGGAGATTGTTAAATAAAGAGGAAGAAAAAAACCCTCCAAAAAAAGCTGAAATGTGGAAAAGAGCTTATGAAAAGACACATGATATTTTTTGTGACAATTAGGGCAGCAATTTGAATATTATTAAATTTAACTTAAAGATGAGCCAGTTAAAAGAAAAGAAAAAAGCTCGAAAACTCCTGAAATAACAAATGAAAAATAAACTAATATAGGAAGAAAAATGTTCAAGTGTCAGAATTATTATAAATTTGCATGTGACTCTCACAGTCCTCACCTATCAAATATGATTATTAAATAACAACGTAAAGTTTATTGCTTTTGTTAAAATGGTACAAACCGCTCATGGATAGGTCTTACCTGTGAATGGATAGGATCAGTTGGGTTGTTAGAGACATTTAATACTAAATAAATATATTCTTATAAAATTAAATACATTTTGGAAGAGATAGAAACTAAATTACAAATTTTAAGAAATTCAATTCAGCAGTTTCTTAAAAATATAGTATGTCAAAATTACATACTAATTAAGTAAAAAAAAAAAAAAAAAAGTACCTAAAACTCAGTCACAGTGCCATTGTCGTGACCTGTAGCGTTCTAAATGTTTGCCTTATAGAAAGACTCACTGAAATGCACTCAAAATATTTCACTAAAATCTCTTTTCATCTGCCCAGTCAATTAGGAAGTGTTCTGTGACATATAAAAGTTTATATTATATATAAAGATGATAACTAATAATATATTAACTTTGTTCATCAATGGTGTATGAACTTTTCAGGGTTTCTAACAATCTGAGTATAATCTGGAGTAATCATCCAGCGGTGATAATAACTTGTAATAGCCGGAGACATTTATGTACTGAAACACTTCCTACTTGAGCAAAAGCTATTTTCTAGCATGTAAGGATTCTACTGGGAGTTGAGTCCCCGCTCTCCCTTGAAATATTTAGATTTGCAAGTATTTTAGAGGGAGAAGAAATGTGCATGGTTTTCCAAAATGCCCCTCGGAAGGGTTGGTCGAGGGTCAATTAGTGCTGCTGAAAGACCCCTCGTTAGAGGGCATTTTTAACGCCTTCGTTACAGGGTTCATTAATTTCCAGAATACACTTTTTATATTGATGTTCTTATTTTTTAAATTGCTAATCGAGTTTTCAGCTGCAAGTATTTTTAACAATCAATGGACCAATCAATCTTAAAAACTTTTATTCATCACTCATGTTTCAACGATTCATTCGGCGTGGTAAGTTTATAACTTATAAACTAAATAATTAACAAACAAACTTACTTATAAAATAATTATACCTACTAATGTCACACACACACATATATACATATAAACAATTAAATCTCACTAATTCAGAAATAAATAAAAAGAAAAATAAAGTACTTACATGGTTGGAGCTTCGTTGGCCGTCGAGTTTTATGCTGGATAAATTAGTCAGGGCTTCGGCCAGGACCAGAAAAATAAAATACTCCAAAATTGTTAGGTAATTATTTTCTTATTGCTGACGTTCCGACTTAATTTGTAAGTCATCATCAGAGCTGAAATATTGTCTTTGTCCTGCCAATCATTAATAGAGATTGATGTGCTCTCATTCCGAAACCAGCCTCTTCTTGAGGAAAGGCTCAGAGGCCAGGACAGTAGCTTGACTAAAATCAGGCGTGTGGTTGTTGCTAATAGCATGATGGGAGAGGGCCGAATAGTTCATATCACAAATATTAATGCTGTATTCATATTGTTTTAATCATTTATTTAGATGGTTCTTTGTTCAGATATTAATTTTTCTGCTTCATATATTGGCCAAACAAAGAACCATCTTAGTAAAGGAATAACAGCTTGTTTTTAATGTAGTAAATTTTCTAAAAGCAGTGGATAACTTATTTCCTAAATGACTAAAAAACGTATTTTCTATTCTACTTATTTTCTATAAGTTATGTGAAATAGAAATTTTACAATTATATTTAAACAAACAAAAAATTTATAAATAGTAATAGGTGTAACATGTAATTTTCTAACGTTTTTTGAATTTTGTACAAATTTTATGAAAACCTTATTAAAGAAACATATATAAATGCTACTTCTTGGGTCCCCATAAATTTCAAAATAAAGAAAACTATATTCAGGCTTTACATAAAACCATTGAAATAATTCACTTATGGTTGTAATTTTATGGATGGGAGAGGTGGGGGTGTTAAAGTAGACCAAAGTAAATGCAATGTTTTATGTCATATTAATAAGCTATAAAGAAATATAAATGAAGCCTGAGATAAAATGTATTCTAGTTTATGAACTATAAATTCTCTCTCTCTCTCTCTGTAAATACATTATGCTATGGATATTCTGCGAAGGGGGATACCTGAGGACCTAAGGAGAGGGAGCAACTAAAATTCAGAGCAAATAATGGCTATTCCAAAATGAGGATTCGCCCTGAACTATTTGAAAAGCCAGAACACTATTAGGAAGAGGATGGTGGCGGCATTTTTAATCTAAGGTAAGTTATGGAGATGGTTGTGCTAAAACGCAATACTCTCTGATAGGTAAGTGATACACAGAGGAATGTCTCATTAAACTTGTCTTAGCTCTCGAGAATTTCGGCCAAACACTAAACATTTTCAATAATTCATGAGAGGGAACAGAATAAAAAAATTTATCTGTCCTCGCCAGGAATCGAACCTGGATCTCCTGCTATCCGGGCCTGGTATGCTGACCGTTGCACCACAAGGACAGCCAGATATCTCACTCAATTCCCTCTTCACTAGCGAGAGCCTAACTTACGAGAAAGTTTTTTTTATTCTGTTCCCTCTCATGAATTATTTATAATTTACGTGGGATAAAAAACCACAACCAAAATAAAATATTTAAAAATTAAAATTTAATAAAGTAAATGACGAGAGCCGACAAAATGTATGACAATGTCAGCAACTTCGAGTTTAAGACGAAGTTCTCGTCTTTCTCGTAAGTTAGGCTCTCGCTAGTGAAGAGGGAATTGAGTGAGATATCTGGCTGTCCTTGTGGTGCAACGGTCAGCATACCAGGCCCGGATAGCAGGAGATCCAGGTTCGATTCCTGGCGAGGACAGATAGATTTTTTTATTCTGTTCCCTCTCATGAATTATTTATAATTTACGTGGGATAAAAAACCACAACCAAAATAAAATATTTAAAAACTAAACATTTTCGTGATTTTTTAACTAGAATAATGTTCCTCCTAACATGCATAATCAGGAAAGATCTGCTACAAGACTCACTCTGTAGCTTAGGACATTTCTCCCTGTGGCTTCACAATTTTTTCTCAGGTTTGGACTGATATCCGAAGAAACGTGATGAGTTCGCTTTGAAGTTTATTTAAAGGAATGTCTACACAGCTGGAAATTATTTTGAAATAATAGTAAAAAGTAAAAAACTGTTGCTATAATTTCATTGTGCCTTATTTCTATATCTTTATAGGAAATCATTCGTGACAGATAATATATTTCCTGAAAAGCATAAATAATTAATAAACTAGTAAATACTACAAGAACTTGAAGATCCACCCTTTCCGGGCAGAATATGTTACCAAATAAGTAATTAAAATTTGACAAAATGTTACATTACCGAGTATATTAAACCAAACATTTAAAAATAAAAATAAAAATTTAAAAAAATTTGAAAATATGGTTTAAATTATAAAAATTTTTTCTTCTTTTTAGAGCCCTCTTTCAAAGCCTTAAATCATTATAATTCAATATGAGCGAATGGTCAAAATATTTATGAACGCTAATAGTGGTTTTATACATTTTGAACATTTGCCCGCAGAATCATTATATATTACTATAAGTTCAAAAGTGATGAAAGTTAAAATACCACGTAAATAAGTAAATTATATGTTAATCTTTCTTGTTTAACTTTCATTGAACATTTTCTACAAACCCTATTTTCTTTTTTTCTTTTTCAGGGGTTATAGAAACTCAGAATGTCTGCCTCACTGAGCACTGTGTTCGAACTGGTAATTTTTTTCTTTATCTACAGTTTAATACTTGTATCTTAATTCTTAAATCAGCATTGTATACTTTTCAAATTTATCTACTCTCTTCTGTATTAAGAATTGTAATAACTGATTCAGACTGTATGTATAATACAAGAGTTTAAAAATACCTCGCTACATAATTAATGTGTATGTTTTTTCTTGTAAAGTTATATTTTTTATTGATTGTTTACGATTAACTAAATGCTCTTAATCTTCTCAAATATTGGTTAAAAAAAAACAAAAAAAAAAAAAAAAATTTATATAAAATCGGTGGCTTCTCCATTCAAATTTTGGACGTCATTTTGTACACAGCATGTTTTTATTGCGTACAAAACAGTTCCAATATGTACAATTAGTTTATTTATTTTTTACATATTCCTAGTATACATTTCTAAATTATGAATCGTAAAATCAGGCTTATAGCTTTGAGATACACAGGTCTGTCAAAACTATAAGCCAGATTTACCGATTCATAATTTAGAAATTTATACTAGTAACATGTAATAACTGCACATGTTATAACATCCTTTAAGAAGGAATTAAATATTCATAAATTGTGGGTATTATAGTCTAATTTTTTTTATTCCTGTGACCGACACCCACATCCCACATCGTTTTTGATAACCACAATCATTTTGAATACGGTAAAAAATATCATTTAATGTATATATCTATAAATTCTTAATTTAGAATTGATTTCGCATACTATAATTTTTGGCTGTTATGGAGACAGCGAACTGACCATGTTTGGGTTAGTTTGCTGTCTCCATCATCTACTGGGATGGCACCGTATCACAAGAGCCGTGATAGAAAGAAATGGTGTGGTTTAATAAAATTGCACTAAGGTACTGTGGTTTAATAAATACAAATAAGATATCTGAAAAAAGAAGTAAAAACATTTATTTTAATAAGCAATCTAAAAAAACAAAAATTTATAACTACGTACATAATAAAGCAAACTCAAATATAATTTTTCAGAATTATTTAATAGTAAAATTAACGACTTAATTTTTAAGAAATAACCTAATATAAAAAAAACAACTCCGTCACGCAGAGCGAATTCTAAAGTATCGTAGTTGATGAATATTTATATTATAGCTTTCCATCTCATCCAATCCCCTGCACTTATAGAATATATCTCTCCCACACAGTTATATTCAATTTTGCTGCTTATCTTCTAAAACGTGTCTTTTATCAATAAACAAACATGTGTTGAGTGTCATTACTTTAAGCTCAATATTACACCCGCAACTGGAAAAAATATTAACTTTATTATTCAGGTAATATTCCCTCTCCCATTCGACGGATTTCGTTCAATAGTGAACTTACTGCTTTACTTTTCTTTTAAAAGCGAAAGGCCAAATTTCATATTTAAAAACCAAACTAATTAGGGCTTCTAGCCCGTCAGTTAATATTTACAGCTCAGGAAAACTCCCTCATCTATTCAATTTCATTTTTTATTATAAAATTAAGAGTTTAAAATAATTATTCCATTATATTAGTTATATTGCTTATGTATATTATTATTGAAAAGTTAAAGAAGTCATAATAAGGTTGGTTTTTCCGTGTTATATATTATAAATATTACATATATCAAGGACATTTTGAGATACAATTACATTTTCTAACAATTTATGTACATGTCAATGCTACTTAATACCGAATTTAAATTTTTAATTAATGTATTATATAATTTAGTGCTACAAAAAAGTTTAGTCTTACAATCTAACCGTTTCTTTTGAATTTGTGCAAATATTTTCAATGATCTATAATATCTAATATTTTCGCGGGAATTTTAAAATCCAATGCTTACTTGATTGATAGGAATGATTTTGTCGGCGCGTTAAGCTGTGGGTAAACTCTTTGAAAGCTTTTTATCATTCAAGATCCTAAGTTTTCTCTCGTAAACTTTTTCGTTAACTTTGTCATTTCTTTTTCTGTTTTATTTGTATTATTTATTCTTCATTATTTCACGAACTATTTGTCTATAATATGTGTTAGATAAAATTCCAATATTTCTTCTTTATTTACTTTTTCTTTCTGCATTTGTGTTCTACATTTTGTGGCAGTGAAGGATAGTTATATTTTGTTTTACATCTTTACTATATTTTCCTATTCATACTCCTTAGTTCTCTAGTTTCTAATGTATCTTTTGAACTCCATCTTCTACCTTCTATATTCATAATTGTTCTAAGCTCTTCTGTATTTAATTTCAATCCTTTAACCACATTACATAAAAGGTTTGCAGAAGTTGTATCTGTGCTTATCTATTGTAATGTAAATATCATATATGTAAAAATGATGTGAAAATTGTAAATATCTATCTTAATTGAGTAACCAGCCATTGGGTCCAGCTAGCTTTTGGATTCATATAAGTAAACTAAGGTCAACATTTATTTAACTATATCTATTGAATGTAAATTGTTAAAAAAAAAAAAAATCTAGAATTCGATCGGATCAACTGTCACAAATTAGTTTTCTTTATTGGGGTAATCTATAAATTGGGAAACCAATATCCGTGAAAGGCATAAATAAATTTGTGCTTTATAATTAAAGTATAAACTATTAAATAAATTACCACTCTTAACAGTTTCAATTCGATAAATAACTGTTAAAAACGGTGATAATAAAAGTGATTAATGGGATCTTCGCGAAAATTCAAGTATCTTGCTTTTAAACAACTGCAGATGAATCTATGAGTAATAATATATATATATATTTTGTTATCATATAAATTTGACATAAAACATAGTCTTTATTAATTTTAAAAACAATTGAGGATAAAATTATCTAAATTTTTTATATTTCTTATATTATCTAAACCGAATGAGCAGCATGTCTTAATTATATAATTTTGAAAGGAATTTTGGCTTCTTCGAAACTGAAGAAAATTTTTCCGAGTTACCGCAATTTTTTCACTGAGTAAAGTCTAGTAAAACAATAAAAGTATAAAAATACATCTTTATATTGTGAGAAACATTTCATCAACACCTTGGAAATTGAATTAGATCAAGGGTATCTTTAGAGTAGAAGTAATTTCAGTAAAGTGTTACTCTTCCAGAACCACCCTGTTCTTATTAGTGGCTGTGATTAAAAAGTGATTGGGTTAAGGGGGTGGTCTGGATGGGCCTTCCAGGGATAACACCCCTTTAACCACTTTTCTCGGGGTTGAAGCTCATCGGGCTGTAATAGCCTTGGGGAAAATGAAAATTTATAACGCGGAGCATCTCTCTAAATTAAGAAAGCTTCCTCCTCACCAGCAATCCATTTTGCTAAGGGTGAGGATGATTAGGGATGCCGGCTTGTCAGAATCTCCCCCTTAAATTTCTTGTCATTCCTTTCCTTTAAGCCCAGGTAACGCACACAGGCGCGAGACCGTACTGGTTTTTAGGGGAAGACGTGACACTAAATTTAAGGGATAGATTGCCATTGCAATTAACCCGCCGCTCATATCTGTCCGATTTTGTTCGAACTTACCTCTTTGTTTTGTATTTAACAGCTACATATATGCTTAATTACATTGGGAAAAACTGAATGTATATTAGTGACTGTCATGTTTGGTAGGATCGGAGAAATTATAGAAAAAGTCTTGTCATAAGACCAACCTCAATTCTTTCGGATTTCGCTAAGAAGACTGACTGAATTCGTTATATAGCGAAATTTGAAGAACAAGAGAGTGGGGGGGGGGGTATTTGAAATTTTCAGTACATGTGCAAAACTTTTTTTTTTTTTTTTTTTTTTATGTAGTGAGCGTTTAATTTAGAGTATAAAGCTCAAAGCAGATTTGTTTATTAATAAATGAAATACTTTAGGACCAACACAGCGAAATTGAATAATTAGGAGTGGGTATAGAAAATTTTATATTTACGTTCCAGAAGCCGCAATTGTTATGTATTTTGTAATGAAATTTGGCATTTCGCTTTTAAATGTAAATTGAAAAAAAAAGTTCGTGTTTGAACGAAATCGAACGCATGACGAGCTGGATGGATTAGCATACATAATATCGAATTTAGAGTAATAAAACGTAACATAAGTTATTCTATTGCTAATATATATTATATGAAAAACACAACGACCTTGAGTGATTAGGAGTAAGGGTTTATTTGATAGTAAATTTGTATTTTACTGTCTAGAAACTAAAATTAGTTGTTGTTTGTAATTTAATTTGTTATACGTACACTTTTAAATATGGAAAGAAAGAGTGAGTTTGTCCTAGAGTGAAATCGGATGGACAGTAAGTCATCCGTCAGAGGATATCGCTAGATGTCTGGAAGGAGGGAGAAACAATGTTGCAGCGGCCATAATAATTAGTATAAACCAATGAAATTTGTATTTGAATACATATTGTGCAAATTATACATATTCATTATAGAAGAATTCGCTTAGTTTACGCAGCCTTTAGGGGTTGTATATAGCTCTAAATATCTTTCTTAAAATAAGAAAGAAAGCCAATCTTTATTGTTCCACTTCAAATTTAAATGCACTTGTATTTATTTATTTATAATAAGTATTTCATTTTACATTGTGAGTACCTTACTGCCTTAAAACAACATTCCCCCTTATATGTAAGTTATTTAATTAATCACTTTTCATAACTCTCACAACAGCAAATATATTAGTGATATTTTATATTTGTTATCGTCTACTGGATAGATTTTTACCATTTATGAACTAATATAAAGAATCGCAACGCATGCTCTCTAAAGAGTACAGTAAGTTTTTAAAAGAATATTATAATTACATAAAAATATCTTATTACTCATTTAAAATTTTTTTACTCGAATCTCGTTTAAGTGAAATTTTCAATTTCAATTAAATTCTAATTAGGTGTGGTTTAAATTAAATTTTTTGTGTCCTGCTTCATAACTTATCTTTATGCACAGAAACAATTTTTTTTGTTCTATTATAATCTTAATTTTTATTTTGCATAAAAACAAGTATCATTATTACTTAAATAAAAGTATATATGACTAACATAACTCTTATTCCTATTATATTAGATAAATAGTTTTTCATTTTAATTAGTTATTTATCATATATGTTAGGCCTCCACACTAAACTCTTGGAAGAAGAGGGTTTGGAAGGCAATAGACCTTGAGGAATAAGGTGCGCGAGTGAAAAAGAGAATATTTAGATGACGAAGACAGTGTCAGTAATTTATTTTTAAAGTAATGTATAAGGAGGAATTAGAAATTAGACAAATATTATTTTTATTTATTTATTTTTCGTAAATAGGAACGAATAGCAAGGGAGCTAATAATTAATGTTATTTAATTAATTGATGTATTTATTGTATTATTATAACTAATAAAACTATTCTCAGTTCAAAATTTAGATGATTTAATAATTTAAAATTTGTTTTTACCCTTACAAGTCCCATAAACTTTTTCTTGTCTGAGATAAATTATATAGGATTATAAATTTAAGACTACTTATATGCCCTTTCTCCCTTTTTTTTTTTTTTTAAACCAATTTCAACAAATAATGAATTATTTCAATCGTGTGAAATAAAACCCAATATATAGAATTTGCTTTCTACAAAAAAAAAGAAAAAAAAAAAATGACCTTCACATCACTCGTAATTTCATTCTTAATATGCGGTTTTTGTTTTTAATTTTTAAACAAATTAGAACAACTAGAACAAAACTTAGTGGTCATACTTTTTACATTCATTGTACTCTCCCGTTTGTGAATTAAATGTTATTATTTCCTCTTATTAAAAATCCTTTTTTAATCAAACGAAGGAAATATGCTTAGTTTAGGCAGCTCCTTCATGAAGGACATTTTTTAAAATAAAAAAAAAAATCGGAAGATGCTTTGGTGGTTTCCCTTTGCCAAGAAATGGATTTTAAATTCTAGAATCTCTTCGGTTTCGTTAAACAAACAGGACTTCTTGTACTCAAAATTTAATACATTTTATTGTGTCTTTGTTTGCATGGCGAAATAGATTAATAGATCCTTGGAATTGGAATCATAATCAAAGCTACGCTTTAGAGTTTTCGTCGAAATTTAATCTTTGAAGAGGATTCTGCAACTTATAAAGTCATATGTGAATATCAGAAAGCAATATGTCGGAATCAACGGAAGTGAAGTAAAAGGATTGACAAAACTAGTTAAGTTCGAAATAACGATTATAAATTCGTTGATTTATATTTAAAAATAAATTTCATAAAGTTCATCCTAGTCCTCTTCCTTAATATGCATAAAATTTTGAAATTAATACGCTACTAAACCGTTTGATAATCTGGGTTAAAATATCAAGGTATCATATTCTATTTTTGGTCCATCCAAAGAGCTCTCTCTAAAGGAAAGCAGTACCTCCAGACAACTAGATATGTCCTCCTCTAGCGGTTGCCAAGGGCCTTCCTCCTCACAGCCCCCGTTTGTCAACTGGCGTTAATGGTCGCAAGGATGGCTCAACGTATAAAAAAAAA
>KZ808202.1:42987-56710 GCA_000696205.2 Oncopeltus fasciatus | reverse complement strand
TAGTTGTCTTATTAAATTAATAATTAACTTATTATTTTAATAAGACAAGTTGTATAAACAAATGCCTTTGGTATGATAAGTGTGCTTTGTAATGAGAAATACGTATACCTAATACAGGAGCTCCACTTCAAATATATTTCAACAAAGTTGTTTTTTCTGAATAAAGTAATTAATTAGGTCTTTATTTATCATAAATTAAAACAATATTAAGTATTAAATTTTAAAATTAATGAAAATTATTTTGGCCAAATTATTAGTTATTCCTCTTATATAGGTTTTTCATGAATTTGTTTTGAAAATATAAAAGAATTATGTCGGTTTTTAAAACATTTTCTGGTATTATCAAAAGTGAGAATAAAATGTAATAAGAGCATGGAATTTTTCTACTGGCAAATATAGCTTAAAAATGATCTGATCCGAATCACATGAACAACTGTCTTTATCCATTTTCCTTAGCCTTCTTAAGTTAACAATAATTTTATCAAAAGGTTTGAGACTCTATTTTTTGTAATTATTTTTCGTTTAGTTAGTTTATTGCAGCAGATACAAAGTATCCATCTTTGAAATTTAATAAAATTTTTAGCAGAAAATTTATGGCTATTGTACTCACCTGTGTTTCTTTTGCTTTACATTTGTAGAATAATATATTTTTCTTCGGTTAAAACCATATTCAATAAACAACAAAACTGTATTGGATCCTCTTTTACCATTTCTTCAGACTTTTATTTATTGTCTTACTTTTTTCAATTTATGGTTCAATGTCAATTTTTTTTTTTTTTAATGGAGTGTCAACCTTTGGTCATTAACGCAAGGGAGATATTTTAAAGAAGCGGGAAGATATTTTAAATAATAACAATTTCTTGACAATAGGTTCTGATGAGTTTTAATGTATTGTTAATGCGAACAGTTATTACGTGGAAGTAGATACTAATTTCTTTGTACAAGGAAACTACGAAAATTATAAGAAATAAAAATAGAGAGAAAATGGAAAAGGAACGTATTACTGAAAATTCTAGATGCATTTTCAGTAATACGTTCCTCTGTCATCTTTCAGAAAATTCATTAAAGAGTTGTTAAATTTATCATCATTCAATAGAATTTCGTCTAGAGGCCCATTTAAGTTATATTTCTTTCTTGTTTCTTTATCTTTCAGGTACTTTGTAAAAATATGTTTGATGGTAAGAAGTTGTCCACAGACCTCAAAAAAGGATTGGTTATCCTTTGTCATTATATAGCCATGAGTAGGTCTTGTGTGTCCAATTCTTAGTCTGGAACCCTCGGCGTAGATTTTATCTCGCGTAACTTGTATCTGGTTGACCACCATTTATTTTTCCACTTATTAAGTTCTAAATTTTCATTTATCCCTTTACATCATTCAAGGTGACTTTCGAGTGCATCTCGCCATCTTTGCTAGAACGTTCGCATTTTCATTGCCTGAAATTCCGCGGTGACTAGGTATCCATTTAAAAGGAGTTTTTTGACCGTAGATATTATTATTAGATGATTTTAGTTGGGGTTTGGTCAAGGTAAATCCAAAAAAAAAATTCAAATTAAAAAAGAAGTGTATTTTTTTAAAAGATTATCTGCCAACGTTTTGGCTTACATTGCAAGCCATCCTCAGGGCTGTCTATCATGAAGACGAGAGACGACTTCCTGTCCCTAAGTTCACATTTCCATGACTGACCCTGTTGAACTTAGGGACAGGACGTAAACAGGATAATATCTACGGTCAAAAAACTATCCTTTTAAATGGATACTTAGTCACCGCAGAATTTCAGGCAATGAAAATGCGGACGTTCTAGCAAAGATGGCGAGATGTACTTGAAAGTCATCTTGAATAATGTAAAGGGGCTAGTTGAAAATTTAGTACTTAATAAGTGGAAAAATAAATGGTGGTCAACCAGGTACATAATAACGGATAATGTCCGAAAGCGTTCTGTTAGCGAGCGCTTTCGGACATTATCCATCCTGTTCATTGCACTGTCTGTATTCAACTGCGTTTGTATTCTGTCATATATATATATATATACAAATACAAATGCAGTTGAATACAGACAGTGACAGGGAANATATATGTTTTGGCTTTACTGTTCAAAATTCCTAAAAAAGCAAAAGAAAAAATTCATAATGGTTGTTTATCTTATGCTTTCATATACATTATAAGATATTTTATGGAGAATTTGGCTATAAAATTAAATATAATATAAACCTAATTAGTGTTTGTTATGAAACAAATGTGGCTCACACGTACCAATAATTTAAATCATTTTTACTTTTAAATGAAATAGTTCTTTACTTCTGAGGTTTATAGTTGGTTCTTATTTATATTAAACAAATTCAAATCAAAACTATTTATAAATACTTGTATGAATCGACATAAGACAATTGTATTTATCTTCTATATTTATCATGTGTAACTTTATTGTATTTTCTATTCTTTGGAGATTGATTATATATATTTTTTTTAAATCATATTTTTCAGCTTGATCAAATGAATCTTGGCCTTCCTTCTAGGGATTATTATCTCAAACCAGGTACTGAAGCAGACTATTTAGCTGCTTACCACAAATATATGACAGAGGTTGCTATTCTGCTAGGAGCAGATTCTAACACTGCACCCATTGAACTGAAGGATGTTATTGCTTTTGAAAAAAGGCTAGCAAATGTAATTCATTTATCTTTTAATTACATAATTTTATTAACAATAAAGCTATTGTATTATTAATTCGATGGCTTCAGTACTAAAGGAACCACTAATCAATAATAATATTTATAAAAGAATAATGAAGTGAAACGGGCAAAATTTATTTAAGTTTATCTTACCTGTAGTTTGTAAACTATATATATATAAAGGGGGGGACAAAAAAACCGGCGCACCTAAAATTTTACCGAATGGACGTTCCAAGCTGGTCCCAAAGGTGTTCGGTAGGGTTGAGGTCAGGGCTGCGAGCTGGCCACTCCAAAGTGCGGACGCCTACCTCATCCAGGTAGTCCCTTACAACGTGTGCGACGTGTGGCCGTGCATTATCATGCATAAAAAGGAAATTGGGTCCGATAAACGTGGCAAACGGTACCACATATTCCTCCAGAATGTCAGTCACATACGTATGTGCATTAAGCGTTGGCCTTCGGAACACATAGAGGTCTGTCTTAGCCTCTAAACAAATTCCACCCCAAACCATCACCGAGCCCCTTCCAAACTGCACTCTTCCCCTAATGTTGCACTGTGCATATCGCTCGCCTAATCTTCTCCACACTCGAACTCGGCCATCTGCACCGTACAGGTTAAACCTGGACTCGCCAGAAAAGAGAACAGAGGCCCAATCATCTTCTGTCCAGGCGGAATGTTCTCGACAAAAGTTGAGGCGAGCTGTTCGGTGCGCTGCGGTGAGCAGAGGGCCGGATGCGGGGACTCTGGAGTGGATATCGAGCTCTGCAAGCCTCCTCCTTACTGTTCGCACGCTTACATTTGTATCCCGTGCGGCACGCAGTCGGTGAGAGGTTTCAACTGCTGATTGAAAGCGATTTCTGAGGGCCTGGAGAGCAATGAAGCGATCATCAGCTGGGAGTGTTGCTCTTGGACGGCTTGATCCCGGCCTCCTGGCATAGCTACCAGTTTCGCGAAACCTCTGAACTGCCCGGCGAACTGTTGTTTCAGGCAGTCCATGAACTCTGGCCGCGTATCGTTGGCTTCGGCCGTCTTCGATCAACGCCATAATTCGCGCAACAACCTCTGTCGTCAAAACCATTTTTAATGTTTTAAAATTATGAATTTTCTCTTTAAGAAAGAAAGGAAAGAAGAAACGCCAATCAATGTGTTTCTGGAGACAAACTGAATTCAAAATGATGAATTTTTCCTTTAAGAAAGAAAGGAGAGATAAAGTCCATCTTTCAGTTTATATCATTAATCCTAGAAAGGATTAAGACATTTGTTGTCAAAATATAAGGAATCGTACTCCCATTTGATCTGTCGTGCCAGTTATTACACCGCACACAAAAATAATTATTTAATCTGCATTTTTCAGGTAAAATTCCAGGTGCGCCGGATTTTTCGTCCCCCAGTGTATATATATATATGAAACTATACTTAACTATATATGCATAAATAAATCTCAGGTCAGTCAAAAGACAAGAATATTCATTATTCTTCTCTTATTACATTCATAATACTTGATAATAGTTATCTCAAAAGTTTTTTTTTTTTTTTTTTTTTTTAAGAAGAGAATCAGTAACTTAATGCAGTTTAAAGGTAAATAGGTGAATTAAAATAGTTTACTTAACATTCACTGCAAAAATGGCTAAGCTGAGATTAAATAAAATTAGTCCTTACTGATATTTTTATTTAATCTAGCACATCTTTTAGTTTCAGCATATATTTAATTTATTATCACTTTGTGCCTCTTGACTCATGAGCCCCATAATTCTATAAATAGTTATAACTTGGTCTTAGAGGCATTCAGGTAACTTCTTAGATGGTTAGACCTGAATTTGTATCGTAGCAACTTGACAAATATGTGAATATACAAATTGTCAGAATCCTTTCCATCTTCTTAGCTTACTGTAGCCATGACCCCACATCGTTTGAGTAAAACTAACTTGTTTTATAACAGTCTTAATCTTGGAATTACGGCACTGGCTGTTCTCTCCCTCATGTCATTGTAGCTCAAAGTCATAGAGCAATATATAGCAAATTACAAGATGTATGTACTATCTTACAGAATGTAATAAATAAATAAATAATTATTAAAAGAAAAAAAAAGTTTTAATCAGCTCAGTCACATCAGCCAGGGATGAAATGAATAAATAAAATTGAATAAACAACACAGATCTAATCGGAAACAACAATGGAAATGTAAACAGACATTCTACTTTAGAATTGAAAAATGGTAATTGTTAAAATGAGTTTCTCACCAAAGACAAAGGGAGAGATAAAACGATAGCCAGGAACTTATAAAGTAGTAATCATATTGGTGAGGGACCTTAAATTGATGCGGTGGTTGTCAGAAATAAAAATAAAATTAAATACTTAAAGGTGGTATCCAAAAGAATTATCATGGTAGATGAGGTAATTTTCGGAAATGTAAAAGTGATGGGTCTCTGCTAATTAAGGATAATATTGAAAAAGAATTCTGAACTGTTAATGAATAGACTAGTAATATGGAGTCATATTTCTGGGAGAATTTAATGCTAGGGTTGGCAAGGAACGATAACTAGGGTGCTATGAAACAGTAGTCAGAAATGTGATAAATAAAAATGATGCCTATTAAAAGAATTTCACTAAAACTTCAAAAATTTTGATCTGAAAATCTAGAATATTTTTTTCTTGAAGAAGGTTCATCATGTAGTAATGAGTAAATCTAGTCTCACACTATAAATTTGAGACTGCCTTGAGAGCAGATCTCTTGATCTTTGTACAGAAAAATAATTTATCTAAACTGACCTAGGTACTGGAGTCTAATAACATAACTCAGGCTTTGTAGTTTGAAAATAAATTAATTTAGAAGTATCACACGTAGAAAATTGTATAATATGAACTAAATCTACATAATATGTTACGAAGATACATAAAATAAACATTTCAATAATTTATATGTATTAAATATTTTTTTCACTGCTAGTGATTTTACTTGATAAAAAAACATGAAATCTATTGTTGAATGAGTCGACTGTAAAAATATCACTTGCTTCTTTTTATATGAAGACTACCAAATAATTAATTATTTTTATACATTTAATTGTTCAATCAACTGCACAGCAGGAGAGTGATGAATAACAGATTTCATTTCTGGGAAAAAAAATCAATAGGTAACCATATTTGCTCTCTCCATGCTTCTTGAGAAGAACAGAGAGTATAATATGATGTACTATATATTGATGCCAATAAGTGTGATTTTATGCAATCACATAACTAACTGATGCTATAAACTTAATATGTACAATATTATACATATAACTCCAAGTCTGAAATCCATCAACTACGTCATGTGTTCATCTTTTTTTAAAGAATGTGATCATCTGAGAATGGCTTAGGAAAACAATGTATCTTTCATCCTGGTTTATGGTGAACTTTCAAGGCATTTTTCTAAGAGAACCATTGTATTGTAGGAGATAAATTGGCAAGAGTATTTTGAAACTTGTGCTGAAAAAGGCAGTAAGACATTCTGGTATGCAGTCTGACAATAATCAACTTCTCTGTTCTGCTCCTTGGATTAACAAATGGCTTGAATGCACCTAACTGTCTCTAAGCCTGTATAGCACTAGGAATGCTATGTTCTGGGAATGGGATTAATCATCAAATTAAGCAAAAAAAGAAAAGAAAAAAGTACATGAGCATCAGGAACGCTGGAGAGAATTTTATGTTCTTTGGATACTAGATGAAAATTTCAACAAAAAGAATTTTGTGGTAGAAATTTAAGTATTTCTATGACAATCCAAAGGCCCTTATAAGATATCAGGGCGTAATAACCTAGATGTTTATCGCCTAACCAAAAAAGCATATCTATCTTATAAGATATCCCCTGCCAGACTTCTATTTCTCTATAAATATTTGTATTTCTACATTCTAGTTCATGCATTTGCCTTTGAAAACTGATCCCTCACTTAGGACCAAGGATCTCTCCAGGGAAGATTTTTTTTCTGTTTATGATCCAGTCTTTGTTTATGGAAATCAGCAATGAATTAAGTCCAGGGTACAAAGGGATTGATTTGGTGTTGTTAATGAAGTTGAGCAAGTTAAAATAAGCTTGAATTAGTAAAAATGGGGCAAGATGTGTATTTTTTAAAGATTGAATTTAGGATGTGAGAAGAGCTGAGGAGAAGAGGCTGCCCACAATTTTACTTGAAGAATTAATTAGCTTTGGCACCAGGACTATACTTGCATGCAATTGAAAGGGGCTACAATCAACAGGGATAGTTGTTACTCAAGACTGATGCTTCACAACCACTCAACTTTTGTGGTTATAGAGTGAGATAAGTAAAGTAAAGAGTAATCGAGAGGGGGGGGGGGATTTTATAATTGTTAGATTTTATAAATTGTATGATTCTAAAATAGCCAATTATAGAATAAAGACTAGTTAAATTTTTAGAAAGCCATTAAATTTTCACAAGTATTATTTATTTTAAATTTAAGCTTATATCTATGTATGGTTTGAGGTTTGTTGGCCATTGAGTATTATGAATGGAGAAATTAGTCAGGGTTTCAGCCAGGATCAGAAAAATAAAATACTCCAAAGTTATTGGGTTATTATTTTATATTGCTGTTCAACTTGTAAGTCATCATTGTTGAAGAACATAATATGTTATGCATATTATACTTAATTTTAATATAAAACTTTTTGTATTATAAAACCTCTACGAGGCAAGGTAACCTCCTGTATATTAACTGTGTGAGTTATTAAAGTGTTAGTCACAGTGTACTTAGTTCCTATCTCTGAATTATCCCTTCATAAGTTTTTTATGTATTATTTAAAGTATGGATCATGGTTCATCATATGTGAACAATCATTAGGGCTGAAATACAATACACACTATTACACTTATAGAATTATAGATTGGAATGAACAGACAGAGATGTGGTATGTTATATGACAAAAAAAGATATACAGAATAAACTAAAATTGATTTATTTTTTCATATAAACCCTGACTAATTTCTCCAGCTTAAATTTATGTTGTTTAATTCTCATTTTAATATCATAATTTAAATTTAAAGTTAAAATGTTAACTTTTGTTAACTCCTTGTTTGTCTTATATATATATATGTATTTTTTTAAATTTAATGAAGGACATTACCAAGNGTGCGTGCGTGCGTGCGTGCGTGCGTGCGTGCGTGCGTGCGTGCGTGCGTGCGTGTGTGCGTGTGTGTGTGTGTGTGTATTATTTTTTTAGAAATCTAAATGCAATGAATTTTGACATTTTTTTTGTCATTTCACAGGCATCTCTTCCTCAGGCTGACAGACATGATACTAGTTCAATTTACAGGAAGATGACTATCAAACAGCTAAGAAGCCTTGTCCCTCAGATAGATTGGCTTGGGTACCTCAATACATTTCTCACTACCCCAGTTAATGAGACAGAAACAGTAGTTGCTTATGCTATGCCATACTTTATTCAAATGGGAAAGATAATATCAGAAACTGATATAAGGTAATATTCACTAGTGTATTGGTATATTGATTATTAAAAATTTGAATTAACAATTAGATTATACTGCAAATGGCTAATACATCAAGCAAAATAAAATACTTCTAGCCATTTGTTTTTAATAGTTCAATTAAAAATAATTAAGATGTGACTCTTTTTAAGAGGGTTTACAGAATTTTCTATTAATAAAATGTTGCATTAGTTATCTATATAATTTTTGCATTATAATATTGGTATATTATAGAAATGACGACTAATTTGTAAGTGTAGGTTGTCAGGGAGCTGTTGTGAGTTCTTTGCTTTGTTTTATGAGTTGAAGGGGTATCAAGGTAGGGTGAGTAGATAAAATATATTCAATGAGGGGGTAAACCACAATAATAATTCAAATAAACAAATTGACTGACACTTGGTAACCCAAGCCTAACCTTGGAGACAGACCATTTTAAGATTAGAGGTAAGAAAATAAATATCTTACTAAATGCATAGTTTACAGGTGGGGCATTAGAGGGAGTGACTAATAAAATGAGTGGCCTCACTTGATGACGTGTTGTACATTTAGAGTACACCAGTTTCACACTCTTTGACAGTATCCCCTTAAGAGAGAGATGTGAGAGTTCTCGTTGAAGAGACAATGTCTTCTACCAGGGTGTCACAAAAGGAAGAAGTATGCTTGGGAGACTGTCTCCTCTCAATGGGTTTTGGCGGAAAGTTACCAATAGCTGGCAAAATATATGAATATAAATTTAAACAGCGATGTAAAACTCTCAGAAGTTCTAATAAAGCTAGCAGCTTGTGTACTTGGAGCTGACATAAGTCCCATATGCCAAAATACAGACTGAGTGACCTTTCCAGTACAATATATACAAACACCTAAAATGGATGGTTATTCTTTCTGAAATTTTTATGTTTAGTTTAGTTAAATAGCTCATTTATAGTCTATATAAAAATTTGGGGCTCTAGCATTGATTAATTAGCCTGTTTGTCATCTTAGTGAAAAAAATAAATATCATAAGTTAATTAAAATAACTAATTAACGGATGAAAGTAATATAGTTTCCTCCAAAGGTTATTGCTTAATATTTTTGCCTAAGAAGGGAAGTTAATATGAAGTTAATAATTTAATTATTTATTTAATCAACTTGTTTTGTTATAAGTATAGAGGAGAGTTTACTAGCTCATCTTTAAATTACTAATGTTCTATCTAAATGTCATGACATTTCTTTTATATATAAGAATTAAATAAAAATCTTCAAAATTAAAGTTTAATTATTTCATTTTTACCAGAACTATATGATTTTGCATTAATCTAGTAAAATATTGTATTTTAAAAATTGTAATTATAAAAATTTGGTTACCCTCAAGTTAGATAGGTTTATATTCTAAAGGTACTTTAAGAATTGTAAAAGTATATGAATCAAATGAAGAATCATTTTCATATGTCTAAAGATGTTTCTGAACCTCTGACCTAATTTGAACATAAAATCCATATTATTTTTTTAAAGCTAAAATTTATGATGGTTTATGGCAAAAAAATAAAATAAAAATCAGGCAATATAACATGAATAGGACTTACCTCCAGGGGCAGCCCAAGAGCTCACTCACTTGAGGGTATTAAATTTAAGTTTTGAGTTGGACCTTGAAGTAGGGATTTGGAGGAAATTAAGATTATTAAGATTAAGTTTCTTAATCTTGATTAAGAATATATAAAGACTGATCTCACTATTACCCACTCTTGAACTAATCTACTCTCCTTTCTGGACTTGACTAATTCAAATATTCCCAGCAAAAATAATGCACACTTTGCTAAAGTGATCTACTACTTTATTATAGTGAGTTATTTAATAATGGAAAATATTTTTACCTATTTTAAGTTCTCTATAAACCAAACATGACTAAATGAGTTAAAATATCAAAAATAGAACAGAAATTATTACAATCAATAATAATCTAATGCCTATAGTACAATTACAAATTGCTTGTGAGAAATAGCCATAATTTGAATGCTAAAATTAATAAAAATACTAGGAACACTTATGACATACCAAGAAACAGAACAAGAAAGAATGGGCTTAAAATATTTTGCATAATCTGAAACTGAGATAGATGAACAGAACAATTTGGCATTTAATTTAAAAAAAAGTATAAATATTAGAAGAAATCTAAATAGATTAATTTTTATAAACTAGGCAAATTCCTTAGGGAAAAATAGATATCTTCTGATTAAGTTCATTTCAAATATAACTGTATAAAATTATGAATTATCACTCAATATTTTAAGATCATTATTTAAAAAACCAATTAAATAAACTTTTTAAAAGGCATGGCTGGATCAAGGAAGACAGAATGAATTTAAAGTGGGTCTCTAAGAAAACCAAAGATACTCAAAGAAAGTACTAAGAAAGTACAAAATAGGAAATCATAAACTCAAAAGCTAGAAAACAATATTAAATTCAATAGTACAAATATATTTAACATTGATTCTCTTGACAATCTAATAAAAAATCTTCCAATCAATAAAACAATTCAGCTTATAATTTTTTCTCTAAAAGAGAGAAATTGCTCAGGGACGATCTAAGTACCTATAAATAAACAACTACAAAAAAATTTCCAAAGCAGCCAAAACACTTAATGAATCAAAAGTAGATAAAGGATTTTTTGTAATGTTCTGGGACTCCTGGCTTAGACAGGGTCCCTTTTAATATTGAAAAAAATACTCTTGGTAAAGATGCTCTTTCTCATGCTTTAAAAATTAAAAGGAAATGTAGCATTGGTTGTTTATTACAAGGATTCTGTTTTTGAGACATAAACATTGTTTGGTTTCCTGCTAAACAGATTGTCACCATGGGATGGAGACAAAAGAGAAATAAAATGCTCAGAGAATGAATTTCAAGCTGATTTTCATAAATTATTTTCTACTGTAGATAGTATTTTGTATTTATGAACATTATTCATTATTAAGTTTTTTTTTTTTTTTTATAACCTTTATTTATATATTGCATTCTGTTAAAAATAAATAAAAACATTTTGTAATTTAATTATAATGAATAATATTTTAAAAAATGATATTAATGAAAGTCACATGAGGAGAGAAAGTGACCAGTGACACCTCTCTCAACATTATTAAGTTTAAAGGTTTTCACTAAAAGGCCAATGGCATTCGTATTTTATTTATCAAATTATTGCCAGCATTTGAAAGAGTAGATCCCATCATACACTAAATTGTATGTTTTGGTTATTGGGCATATCTTCAGAAGTAATAAATGTTATTGAACATTTGCATGATTTCTTCTTTTGATTATTTTTTTTAAGGAGGGAGGGGAAGTCTTCTATTCTCCCAGTTTTCAACAACCAGTATGGGAATAAAACAGGAAAAACTTTCACTGCTGGGTTTAAAAAAATATATATATTGAGAAATGCCTCAATGAGATATTGTACTTGGAAAATAAATTATTAGCCTATTAAAATGATTTTGTGGTAATTGTTTCTAATCTAGTATTTCTATTAATCGTTACATGTATGAAATTAAATATGAGGGAAAATTAGCCCTCAAGTTACTCGTAATTCAAAACTCCCCTAAGAACTCAGAACTGCCTTTAATAAACTTTTATTCCTCAAATAACTTATATTTCACTTTGAAGCTGCAAATGAGAGCTCCTGGAGAAAATAAATGAATAAAAGGATTTTATGGAGTTTGAAAATATACAATCTTTTTATTGCTCAATGTGGCTTAAAAAAAGATAATCCACAATCGATTAACATATCCCTCTAAACACTTAAATAGTAAAATTTTTATTGAGCCAATTTATATATTTTAAAAGGGCTATATTTTTAGCTTCTCCAATCAGCCTCTAACAATGTCTAGTGAAGATTTGTTGAAATCTTTCAAAAGGAGCATCATTGTACCGATCTGAATAGCTTGATTTCCCTATAGGAGATCTGGTAAAAAATGACAATACTTTGATGATCCACTTTGGGAATTGTTCATTGCTTGGCAAGCAAAGTTATTTTAGGCCTACTTTGATACACGGTACAAATGAAAGAAGCTTGTGATACTTAAAAGAAGGGCTTTAAAAGTTTTTGAAGAAAAATATTTGTTTTTGTAATTAATGAATATCTAAAAAATTACTGTTTATATGAATAGCTTCAGAACTTTAGATAAGAACGTTACATTTTTTTTTTTTTTTTGAGCAGGGTAATTTATAATTACGTACTTTGGAGGCTTGTAATGACAGTTGTACCACATATGATTGATGATTATCAAGCTAAACATACTGAGTTCAGGAGAATATTACAAGGCATCCAATCAGAAAGAAACAGATGGAGTCAATGCGTTGATTGGACTAATAAGAAAATGGGAATGGCAGTTGGGGCATTATACATTAAAAGGAATTTCAATCAGCATAGTAAGGTAAAAAGTTAAAGTTTACTGAATATTTTTCCATTATATGTATCTTAGTTCTTCACTAATGCAACCACTAGTTTTGCTTTTAATCCCTTACCACACTGGCTAAGTTCATATCAGAATTCAGTAATAATATGCATATTATTCAGCCATCAAATGTAAAGATGTTTTTAAGCAGAAAGTAATAAGTAATGATTTATTTTTAAAAAATACGAATAAAATTTGTTCATATATATATCTAAGTGTTTAATTGTAATTAGTTACATATTAAATACTTGTTAATATTTAAATACATAAAATTAATTCATAATTAAAATTTACTTCATTTTTAAATCAATAGGCATCTATGGTTTGGCAGGTAACAAAGTGATTCTCAAATCTCAGAGGCCTAATGAGGGATAGAAAAAAAATGCAATTTCTAAAACAGAGAAGAGTCTAAATATTCCATATACCTTTAATGATGTATTAAAAGAAACGTAAAAATTTCTGAGTCCCCTCATGGGTTTTCGTGCAGGTATTGTTCATGCCTAGTTAGTAAGATTCAATTTCCTCATTGGGGTTTCTGTTATATCTCTAAAATTCAGTTCTTTTGAATCAGAGTTTTCATTTTAAACACCTATACTTTTTTATTAGATGATTTTAGTTGGGGTTCGGTCAAGGTAGATCCAAAAAAAATACAAATTTATAAAAATGTATTTTTTAAAAGATTATCTGCCAACGTTTCGGCTTACATTGTAAGCCATCTTCAGGGCTATCATGAAGAAGAGAGAGGACGTCCTGTCCCTAAGTTCACATTTCCATGACTTCATGAGTCATGAAACAAGCCATAAAGAAAAGTTTATTGAGAACATTATTTTGTAACGGTAAACATAAAAACATTATAAGACAAAAAATAGTATTCCCCAAAAAAACCTGATCAGCAGTCTTTATTATTAATTTTCTATGCCATTTCACATTATTATCCATCCAAAAGGAGAGTTTGTTGACCGTAGATATTATTCTAAGATGATTGTAGTTGGGGTTCGGTCAAGGTAGATCCAAAAAAAATACAAATTTAAAAAAAGTGTATTTTTTTTTAAAGATTATCTGCCAACGTTTCGGCTTACATTGTAAGCCATCTTCAGGGCTATCATGAAGATGAGAGAGGACGTCCTGTCCCTAAGTTCACATTTCCATGACTG
>KZ808202.1:12625-25053 GCA_000696205.2 Oncopeltus fasciatus | reverse complement strand
GGGGGGGATCGTTGGCTTGGCAAGACAGATCCTTTCCGCTCTCTTAAGCCTGGCGCTGCGGTATCTCGTTCTACCATGGAGAATTTTTTAGGTTTTTGTCGAGAAATCAAAGCCTGTCCGGTATTTTTAAATTTGGATGGCTACTTATAGCCAAATTAAATTGGATGGCTACTTATAGTTAATCTCTCCCTACATGGTAGCAAATGTTAAACGTATTTATTAACGTGTCAGTTAATAACCAGTATTTATTATTGAATTTCCTTTTATGCTTTTTTTGCATACTTAAATCCCTAAAGGACAAACAAGATGAACGACTGTACTAAAACTTTTTTTTAATTTCGTCACGTCATTGTGACAGCCCAACCCAAAAGTAATCAAAAACTTCTATCGCTTTTTGATCCCCAGTAATTTTCTAATTTAAGAAATATCATAATAATAATAAATAATTTATAAAAAAAGAGTGGAGAGGAGTCCTTAATTTTTTCACGAAGAAATAGATGGTTAACTAAAAAGAAGAACAGAATCTAGGTGATTTTGGTAACATGTGTCAATCAAGTGTTGTTTATAAACATTGTTATTTATCTTACTTCCCAATCATATTTAGATATATTTATAAAGTGGTTTGTGTGTGTTGACTATATGTATATTGTTTAAGGCTATATTAGTAATCTTTACCTCCAATAGATGTAAACATTACACCATAGATTTTGCTTAGTTATTTAGCTCCCTTTGTGGCTTGTGTTGTATACCCAAAATGATGATATTAAAAAATACAAATTCCTTACTTCAGAAAAATTACCTAACATTAAAAATTCAAATGCATACCCTGTCTTCCCATTCACAATATATTGTATGATCACTGTTTTTTTTGTTTTTTTTGTTTTTTTAAATGCTTTTCAATGATTTATATGTAGTTTAATTTTGTGAATAAATATTATTGCAACCAATCTAATCACCATAATTATAATTTTATCCAGCAAGCATAGGTAAACACAAATATCATTCTCTGGAAAAGAAAAAAATATTCCTGTAGGATTCTATAATTCTGTTTAAAAATATAAATATTAAAAAGTTAAAATGTGTAGATCTAGGCATATGTCATTTCATTGACTTTGGACGTTTCATTTTTTTTCATTAGTTTTTTTTTATTTTCTAAAAAAGTGTATTATCTGCTGATATTTTGGCTTATATTTTAAGCCATCTTCAAGGCTATCATGAAGAAACCTGTACCACCTGGATCAAATTTTCATGACTACAGGGTTAAATTTCAGAGGAAGTTTTGAGGGAAGTCATGTACCAAGAGATCTTTATCTTTTAGTATTTCTAACTATTATATAATTGTATTTATTCTTCTTTCTTTTCAGTCCTTCCAGGGGAGTCAAGGAAGAGCATACTTATTCAATTCAGTGTGAGTATTATTTTATTTTTCACATTAAGTTAACTAAAATCCTCAGTTTCATAGTTATTTAATTATTAAATTTGAGGTAAGCTCCACTCCTAGTGTTAAAACATTTTTATAATATTATTTGTGGTGTATGTAATACACCACAAATATGTAATTTAACATTAATAATTAATAAATTTAATTCATTAATTAAAGCAATATTCATTGTAATATCATTGTGTAATGCTATAGAATTTGTTTCTCTCATTCAAATCAATTACTTACTTATAAATATTATTGGACTTTTCTTGATTTTATTATTTGTGAATTATATATATATTTTTCTATATCATTTTAAAATCATGAATTTAAATAAATCTTAATGAGAATTAGAAGACCCCTCTTTGCTGCTCAGAGCTTTTTATGAAAACTATATTGAATCATTCTGAAAACCAGTCTTATGATTCAGTATTTTGACTCATGTCGCTCATTGTACAGAGTGAATGTCGGCTGTGGACCAGCAGAGGAGCGGGTTCTCCTCACAGGGCTACATGCAGTCGCTGATATCTACTGTGAATGCTGCAAGACTACCCTCGGCTGGAAATATGTAAGTGTACTAAAGAGAGGCTGAAAAGATATTTAAGGCTTCATTTTATTTTACCATCTGTAAAGAATGATATATTTGAAATCATTAACATTTAAAAATAAAAATCTGTTGTTAGCAAAAGTAGAATTATGACCGGTGGATGTAAAATAATGTTAAAAAGACAGGTTTATATTTGTGAATACTGAATTGAAATCATGCTTTTTGTCAATAACAGATTTTCATTGTACAATTGAAAAATTCATTTCTCAATGAAAATAGCTCCAAATTCTTTAATGTAAGTTAAACACTTAATGAAATTCTAAAGATTGTCTATTTAGTGACTTTATATTAGATAATGGTTTTTCTTATTAGAAATTTTTTTTATTTTTCTTAATGAATTAGCTAGATTTGAAGAAATAAAAAATGCATTGCCCATGTTACTTGTCAAAAATTTGGAGAATGCAATGGAAACAATTACAATAAGATTCGCTTAGATGTATAAACATACATTCGAAACTTTAAGATTTTTATATGAGATTATTTATTGATTTGCCAGTTGTGTTTGATGGTTTATGATTTTTATGTGTTCATCTTTAAACTAAACATATCAGAAGAAATGATCTATTAGCACAAAACAAAGACTAAACAATTTCGAGACTATCTTGCAGACTACCTTGCACATGAGCATACATTAGAAAATAATGACAACTGAACTTTCCCTACACTACACACATAAATAAAATTGATTTTTTTAAAAACTTGTACCAGTTTTTCAATAATTTAAATGTTGATATATCCTTCAAATATGCATTATTTATCCTATATACGTTGCAGGTTAATTTAGTCTATCTGCATTATACACCTGCATTGTAAGTCCTGATTAAAATTTAAATATATTTTATCTTTTAAATTCAGGTTCAAATTTTTCATTTTATTAATATGTTAATATCTTCAGGATAATATCTTCTACTTCAAATTTTTGAAAAAGTTTTAGAATATCCCCTTAATATAAGTACATTTTAAAAATTTCTTTGTTTAAAAAAATAACTTTGTTGGGACTATATTGGTCCCCTTTGATGTACATCTTTTTAAGAAATAAGTCTCAAGAATTTTAAGGTTTGAAGCATGGGATTGAGCAATTGGTTAGCAGATAGCTAATGACGGTGAATAGCATTGGACAAGCCTTTGAGTATTAATTGTATCTCATATTAAAGATATAATAATGCAAATATTTGGTTGGAAAATAGTATTCTTTTTTGTTATACACTTCTTTATATAAATACAAGAAAACACAGACACACTTTGAACTGTTTATTCTAAATAATAATTGTGTAGAATCAAAAAATTTGTGAAAGTTTGAATTTGAATATCTAATTTCCTTATAGGAAATCTGCTGTAATTACTATTTTAATTATGAAGTTACCTATTCTGATGAGTTTTGCGAAAAGGTTTTTTATAATACATATTATTCTTTATTACATTTTTCTATTATTCAAGAACATTAAATGAATGCCAGAATAAATACTATTCCCTAGCAATTAAACAAAGTAAACAGATTTGACTTAATAATTTTTATTTATTTGGTTGTTATACTAGACTTACTAACTGTTTTAAAAACATTTTTTTTTTAGGAGCATGCCTTTGAGTCTAGCCAAAAATACAAGGAAGGCAAGTATATCATCGAGCTGGCTCACATGATTAAAGAGAATGGCTGGGATAACTAGGTTCAATGGCTCATACCCAGGAAGGGAGTGCAGTCCTCATTTTACTAAAGAGACTTTAACTTAGTCGTATCTCCTTGTTTGTGTGCCTCGCCCTTTTATTGCCCTCATTAGAAGATGTTCTGACTTGAATGTTTACATCACATATGATTAAATAGATAAAATATTCATTAATATGCAAGTATTACACTTAAGAAAGTTAGAAGTGGTGGTTCTATCTACTGAACTTTTTGAAAAAAAACGTTATCGTTAAGAAAAAAGTTAATAATATTTTGGGAAACTATTTGTGATTTATAAAGTTAAATCCCTGTACTATAACAAAAATTACAATAAATACACACATATTAATTGAGTATTGTATGTTGTTGTTCAGGAAGCAAACGAGTGTTTTACATGTACTAGTAGATATAGTTTTACGCTGGTTGTGTGTGGCATTTTGACATTTTATACTAAGCAAAATGTGATGGACATTATTGAGATGTGTGAATGATGATTCCTGACTAGAAGGGAAATCAAATGTACGCTAGCTGAAAAATTGTATTTCATACTAAGTGTTCACATATTCATGTTAATACTAAGGCTGCACTCTGTTTCTATGTAATTTTTTTTAAATGCATAATAATGTTATGTCATTTACTAATGTATTATATTAGTATTTGATTAAGGCTTTTTATTTTTACTTTGCTAAAATGTTATAAGACATTATTGTTTCTTTTCTTTGATATAACTAATGTCTATGTTGTATGTCAGGAATCCTTCCATATTTTGTTTTAATTGAAAGAAGACACACAGCACCATTTCTTTGTAGGAAGAATTGACTTTAAAGTAAATCTGATTTTCTATTAAAAAGTTTTTAAATGGAAACGGAGCCTTCAATAACATGGGTAGAAAGCATAAAAATGATCTCACAACAACTCTAGATGTGTAATGAATTAAGGGGTTATGATTTTAGTAGATAATTTTCACTGTATGTATCAAGCTCAATTTTATTTTTTTGTTGGAAAACTCATGTAAGGAGGTGCAATTCCTTAACTAAATATCTTTGAGAATTTTAGACTGAAATAGTTTGCAAACTCTCCACTGAAATAAAGAAGTGAAAGGAATTCAATAGCACTAAAGTAAACTCTCAATTTCCCATGATCCTATTTTATAGATATATTTCTTATTGTAATTTTTAATAATTATTTTATTTTCTCATAATTTCATTTGAATATGAATATGTAGAAAAACCAATGTAAATTTTCTATTTTCTCTACTAAAGACTAGGAAAAAATACAATTTTCTCCTCTATTTATCTTAGTACAGCGACAACTCTGCTCACTATATGATTATCAAGTATTTGCATGCATTTTAACATGTCTTAAATATTATTTATTTCAAATTTTAATCATAATATATAAGCTCAGTAAATAATTTAAATCACTAATTTTTATACCCAAGTATTCAAATGCAGTTGTTAGCCGTAAAAAAAAATAAAAAAAATTACTAACTATTATTGAACTTTCAATTGTGACTTTGTGTTGTAGATAAGCCAACGTAAATATTTATTATTGTCTTTGTGTGATGTTGATGATTTTTTAATACATTGACTAAGTTTTTAAATTTATCATTTAAACATTTTTTTTAAATTTAAAATTAAAATACTTGATTTGAAATAACCGAAGTAAGATGATAATTATTTTCTATACAATCCTCTGTACAAATATTGAATTTACATTAATTTAATTATTGATAATTACTTCTAATCATAATCAGTCTACTTAACAATAAGTAAAATGAATGACAAATTTCATTTTTATCATACCATCCCTCCAATTGTAAGAAAATATGTACTTAGAGTGAGGAAAAATTCTTCTTAATTTGAGAGTCTACTGATCTGCTATTGTCTGTATGTATACGACACCAACAGTTTTCTGTGTTGTTGTTCACTAACAAATGTTTCACAATAGTAGAAATGACAGATCCTTTCAAGCATTGATTGTAAATCAGTGTTAAAGCGCATATATTTTTTTAAGATTTTGGAAGTAGCTATGATTTGCAACATTATGAATTATAAATAAAGCATATTTTGAGGAAGATATTTAGGAATTATAAAATGTGCTGTGTACTTAATTAAGTTTTCTCAATCTCAATGGATTTATGATTTGATGTCATGTGTATATATTGTTTTATTCTCTCTAGTCTATGTAAATAAGTTAATGTTTTTCTAGTTGCCAAGGTAAATTGCTTTATAATTTTTTTTATTCTTTTGTACTTTGAGTTTTTTGTGGAATAAAAATGTTGTGATTCTGAGTGTAAGCAGATGGCTATGTATTGTATATATTGTTAACTGGATGGTGTAGAATTGTATCGCTCGATATTTTAGCTGGTGCCTGAATGTTTTAGGAGGACCAAAAAAGAAAAAAATTATTTGACATAAAATAGTTAATTATTAAGAAAATCTTCTTTTTTAAATATAAATTAATTAATATAATAAATTATGTAATTAATAGATATCAGTTACTATAACTTTTTTATATTGATGAATAAGAAGAGGGCTTTATCTATTTATTGATTTTTAATATTTTTTTTTGGAAGAAATAGAAATCAGTAGATCCAGAAAATAAAGGATAATTTTTCTGTTGAAAGTAATAGCCAAGTTGTTCCAAGTTATCGTCAAACTTTTGAAAATAACTATTAATCTCACAGTATCATATGTTCACTAGTCTTAATGCTTCATGAAGCAGTCACTTTTCTTTTATATAAATAAAATTTTAATTTATGAAAAGTACCATTGACTACATTCGTAACAAATTCATTGTAATAGGAGTTGTTAAGGCTTACCTAATTTATTTTGTTTTATTTTTTGTGATTGCGCCTCTTATGAATTTCTTGTCTAAAAGTATCTATTCAGTCTACCCTATTCTTTCATTTTTTATTTATTTCAATCTGTATATTTATTGCTTATAAAAAATTCACTTTCATACCAAACTGCATTTTTCAAGTGAATGAACCATTGTACATATCACTTCACAAACCAGTCCTGGATGGGTATGTTTATTATTTTGCAGATTCAAATTAGGTCAACTTCACTTCTGTTTAATCTGCTAGAATTCCTAAATAGAAATTCAAAACTCAAATTTATTAAAAAGGATTGAAACATTTTATTGACCCTGGGACATCAATATAACAGCACTCTTCATTCAGTTTGTTATAGACTTTGACATTTTTAGGTTGCTAATAAAGAAAAAAAATATGTACTATGCATCTCCTCAATGTTCCTTTCAATATTCGATATCATAGGTGGATTTATTTAATTGAAAGCAAATGTTCATAAGTTATAAATTAAGTTAGAGAAGGATTGAGATATAAGTTGCATTTTGATTTTGAGCCTGTTTAATATTAAACAATGAAGAAGGGTGCATAATTCATTCTTATATCTAGCTTGTAAGTAAAACTAAAGACAATTCTCTTCTGGCCATTTTTGTCTATAAACCAGAAGGCTTAAAACTAATCTGCTCTTAGAGAACAGCATTTGAGAAAATGTTCATATTTCTACAAGGAATGGATATTAAATAATAAAAAAATCTTATTTCTATGGAAAAAAAGCTCAACAATTTTTTGCTTAATTTTTCTTTCATCATTTCTAAGTTACTTCTGGTAACTGATGATTCACTCATCAGAACTTAAGCAATAAATTAAAAAAAATAAGAAAAGAGTTGTTTACAGCTTAATATTTAATTATTTAATATTTTACAGCTTATATTCAAGAATTACAGATTGTAAGGAAATAATGTAAAATAAATTAATTTTTATTCATAATTATGAATATGAATAAAAACAACTAAATCTTTATTTATTACATTCTGTTACTTAACATCTTGTAATTTGATGACGGATACAATAAGTATATATTCTAATTTTGTTTTTGAAAGAATCCATTATCTATCTACTATCAAGCTTCTCATACAAAAAATATAATTGCAATAGTTCTCATTAACCATTAATGAAATATAATTAATAAAAGAAAAATTGTGAAAGAATTGTTGAGCATAAAATAAAATAATGTTGTAATACATATGTATGTGACCGCATACGAAGAGAAAACAGTTCTCAAATAGATACATTTTAAACTTGTGAAGAGTTTTGGTCTCTAGTAGTTAATGCATTTAAAAAAATAGATGCATTTAATTATTATTAAAGTTGTTTATTTATTACAAATATTTTATACTCTCAATAAAGAAATTGGTTGGAATTTACAATTTTTTTTAATGAAAAGCTCTGTCTCATATCAAGAACTCATTTCCTTCTCTAATTAAGATATCTCATGCAGAACTGTCATGGATATAGCCCTCTTTTATAGAGTAACATTTCCTTTTTAAATTAAACCAAATTTTTTAAAGTTCACTCATAAAGTGTATCTTATTCTTCAAAGGTGTAATTAATAAAACACCTCTTTTTCTCAGGCCTATTCAAGTGTTTTATGAATACCCTGTGGTTAAATGAAAATTGATTTAAATAGGGCTGATGTTACATTAATTCTATTAGCCAGTAAAATTGTGATAAATTATTAAGGGGTTTATATAAGGTCCTTTCTTATATTTATTTTCACATTGATGTGTACATTATTGATGTTAACAATGTTATCGACAATGCTAAATAGTTGCTAAAGCGAATGCTTTACTAGACATTGATGTGTTATTTTGTTGTCTTTTGGTCTTTCAATGAAATTATTTATATATTTTATATTTTTCAAAAGTTATTTTACACTTATTTTTGAGAAAAAAATTTAATAAGAAGGTAATATGTTAACTTATTATTGTGAAAACTAATACATTTGTCAACTTAAAAAAAATGAATAAAAATTTTAAAATTTCGATGCTTTTATTTTATTTATTTTCTTTTATGGATTATTTGTACCATTAATAAGTAGTTAATTGTTGACACTTTTAAAAGTGGAATAGAGTAAAAATATTTTCATAAGACAAAAAACTATTCCAAACATTTTTGTCAGACCGAATACAGAGATAGAGTTAGGTTTACAAGCGTTATACCATTATTAAAGTATATTATTTTTTTTTAAACTCCCATGCGACCTTCTAAGGCCATGTAGGAAGGGGATATTTATAGGTAACCACCCTATTCTAAGCACCCATGGCAGCCACCAGACTTATTACTTGATAAAAGCCTGCCCAGGATGTAGATAGCCTGCAGTACCAAGATGGTACTCCATCCCACAGCCAGAAGGTCCACCTCATCTAAAGTTCCACTCTGTATATTATTCATATATACATTGGTATGAAAAGTCTCTTTTTATATTGCCTTAAATTAAAAGGCTAAAAACTGATACAGTAATACACACCAAATTGGTTGTATCGTATGAAAAAGAACAAGTTTCATTTATGCTGATGAATTGGTATCTGACATCTAGAAATTGATGGCTAACAACTATCAAGTTGTTAAATTTATTTCTTTTTGAGTTTTAGAAGCATGTAAGTTTATTGTAGTTTAAGCTTAGAAGCATATTTGTAAAACAAAAGAACTGCAGAGTAAAGTAATGACGAAGGAGGAATAACTGAGGCTCCAAGCCAAACTTAAGAAGTGCAGGAATAATTATTAAGCACTGATGAAAGCTATACATAACCTGATTTTTGCTATGTGATTAAGTAAGATACCCAAGATAAGACGAAGGTAATTTTTTGCCAATTCCTTAAGAAAGGAGAACTAACAGAATGTTGTAACTATTGTGGAATCTCATTCCTTTTCTATGCTTGTGAATTACTGTAAAAGACGTTGCTCATGGAGCCCTCTACCCTTTGATGATGGAATACTGACTAAAACCTGGATCTGCTGGGGGTGTTCCATTTCAGGACAGATGTTTTTCTTATGAAAAATAAGGATTCAATGCATAAAAGCATTGATCTTATTTTTAAAATCATATTTTAGTATTTCTAATAAATTAGGTCATATATTTCCATACTTCAAACTTTTTTTAGTTACAGAAAAAAAAATTCTTCCTAATTGAAAATTTTTTTAATTAGAAGGAGATAAGAACTTGTTGAGTTCTATAAAAGTTGTTGCCCACAATTATTGTGAAAATGTCCCTCCAAGTGAAGATATGAATCTTCAAATATTGGGGTTTCTTCTTGGCCTATCACTTTTATGTCATTTTTTGAGAGGACTTTTCTAACATTCCCCACTAAATGTATATATGCATGTAGGTGTATGTATACATATATAACTTGAATATGATACTATACAATTAAAATAATGTTTTATTGTTAATAAATACAAAACAAAATATTGTCAATGAGCATTGGTGGTAGAATCCTTAAATCATCTAATGTTTGAAAACTGAAAGAAATATAATGAATAATAAGAATGATTATATATCCATTAGGTAGTAAATTCTAATAAATGTTCTAATGGAGAGTTTTTGATTGTGGAGATTATTAGTTGAGAATTTGTTGGGGTAAAATCAAGGTTGCATTACAACAAACTGAACTCATTATCAAAGGTAGATGGTTTATTTCCATATTTCAAATACCCGTCAATCGATAAACTTATTAACGGACTTATCATATTGCACTAGACACTAGCCACTATAAACAACAACTAATTTTTTTACAAAGAAAACAGAATCATTTAATACTAATTTTTAATAACTATGTTAACATAATCCTTTAAATTTAATACAAAAGAATAAATTATACAATTTTTTCTAAAAAAATCGAAAATATGAAGGAAGAGCTGGAGATGTTTAAAATGAGACTATGAGGTGAACTGTACCAGAACTACAAGGTAGGTTGCACATGTAGCCAGCATCTGAAACAATAAAATATTTCTCCTACAATAAAATATTTCACTGTAATTTTATTGCTACTAAGCAAAATGGGCTAATGGTAAAAATTTATATAGCTGTTATATAAAATTGCTCTCATTTTAGTCTGCTTTCTTGTCTTATGCTGATGTATATTTATTTATTTTGATAATATTGTAAATGTTTACCTTTAGCCATATTTACATAGTAATTTTTAACACCATATCTGGAGCGAAGAGAGACCTTTATCGTAGTGTTAAATGAATAATAATGCCAAAATCTTAACGTTTTGGTATATGTGTGCAGTAGTAGTAAAATTGCTGATGGGTTATTTGACAACAAATTTTTTTTTATGGAAGAAATTCTGGTAACTTTAAATTAATCATTCTGGAATTATTGGTTTTCCAAAATTAGACTATGATAAACTAGGTTCCTTTCGATGGTTTAAGAATCTTTCTAATAAAGAAGGGAAGTTCTATTTACATATGGTTCTAGATAAAAGAAGAGAATCAATCAGATTGGTTTTTGTCAAAATTTATAATGGCATATTATTGGTCACATATACGTAGTATCAAAATTGTATCAAAAACGATTAAAGTACATTAATATTGAACTTATATCATCACAGTATGACAAAAGTTGTATTTAATTGCCTATAAATTAAATATGATGCCTCCACGGGCTTGAAGCCAGTATAGGCTTATATCATTGAGGGTGGACATTCAACCAAAATCTTCACTTCCACCCGTTTCCTTGTGTGCTGAGATTATTGCTCCATTATTTTTTTTTATGAATAATATTATTTATGAGTATATGATATGAATATATATATATTTCCTCTAATTTATTTAGTTTCCTGGGTCTTTGTACTTTGTGTAATGGTGTGACTTGATGAGCATCATCTGACACCATGAGCATATGGCCCTCACTAATTAAATGTTCATGGAAGTCTTTCCTTTTTAGATGTTTTTTGCATCTTAATTTTAACTTTCTTAGTGTTCTACCATAAGCAAAATAAGATCAGCACTCTAATCGATGTGCCCCTGAAGAATTACCTAATTCCATTTTATCTTTTTTATTGCATAAATAAATTCTGTGCAATTTGCCACAAATTAAAGATTATTTTTATGCATTCTTTTTTCAATATTTTGGAAGGAATTGACCCTAGCAATGGAATTGACTGCCAAATTCTGGGACCTATATTTTTGCTCTCTTCTATGTTATAAATTAGGGTATTTATTTCTACTTTATTTAAAATTACATCTAAATCAGATGTAATTTTAAATAATGTAGATTTTCCATTTAAATGAATTCTCTCTTTCCTATAATTTTTGTGGGACATTGGTATCTATTGGCTATGTGATAAAAAGCTGACAGCTTGTGTTTTGAGTATTGATTTGAAGAGTTGTGAATACATATGGCAGAGAATGTGGGTTTTCTAAAATTATCAAACTCTTACATTCCACTACTCTTTTCCTTGTTCAAATCAAGAAAATTTATTTTGTCGTCTTTCACCACTTCCGTAAAAAATGTGAAGTATTTATATTATTGTTTAGATGTTTTAGAAAGTTGTATATTTGTTCTCTTACCCATTTAAATATAATAAATGTGTCATTTAAATAGCGGACACAAAATTTCATAAAATTAAAAAAGGATTTGAAAGAAATACTTCTTGTACTATGTGATCCACACATAATTCAGCTTCCGTGGAAGTCCTTTTTGCTCATAAGACTCATTTCAAAATTTAAAGTAGTTCATTCTAAACTGTTCCTGAATGGCATGAGCAACTCCTTCATCATGAACGGATTGCATTTTTAAAAAAATTCTAATTTAATTAATGTATATACTTATTTATAGATGTTAAGTTTTAATATTAAAACTTATACGAAGTTTAACAATATCATAATAATAATAAAAATAGGTAATAATAATAAATAA
>KZ808201.1:173347-183900 GCA_000696205.2 Oncopeltus fasciatus | reverse complement strand
TAAAAAAAAATAAAAATAAAAATAAAAATAAAGCGCTTTTGAAGAGAAAATAAAAATAGTTTTTGCATTTTGACCTTCAGACCTCAATGAAAAATCTGAAAATACAAAAATTATTCTATAATTTTTACGAAAAATGTATGCTTAGAAAAATATTTGGATATGTGACTGTGATGTCTAGGCGGACCCCTTATTTTTAAGGAATAGAAACCAAATTCGACATTCTTGTTTTCTATTGTAAATAGTTGAATTAATTGATTTCATAATAGTATTATATTCGAAACAATTGGTGTTACGAAAAAGTTTATAAAAGATAATAGGTGTAAAATGCAATTTACTAATATTTATGTACGCATGTTGAAGAATATATTTGAGAATGATGTCTACCATCTCGCATAGTCCAGAATCAGCCTATATGATGAACTTACCAAATCAAATTAGTTATTTACTCTCCTTTATATCATATTCAATAAAAAATGGGGAAATGTGATTAGTTAAAACAGCTCCTGCACAGCGATTGTCATACGTTCTCTAAAATATATTTTCAATATAGGGGTTTCTTCAGTGTTCCATTGTATCCTAGCTAGATGTTAATAAATATATTGCAATTTTTATACATGCTTTGCAATTTATCTATCTATTACGTATCTTATGATTATGTTATTTTATGGAAATATATTGTATCTTAGCAACAAAAAAGAATAATAAAATGTTTGCCTATCAGCTGTGAATAGATAACAGTGCAATTAGCATTCAGTGGTGAGCCAAGCTCTTGACCCACTTTGACAAAATATCACTGCATTAAAAACGTCTGGACACAGGCCAAATAGAAGTTAACTCCCTTGGCCACATATTGCAAGATAATGTATGACCAAGAGATCCTTCCACTGGTATAACCACTACATGTCTAGCAATGTTTGCACCGGAACAAATTCCGGAAGGTGTAGCTGCAAAAGCCATTTGCAAGGCGCACTGCAGAGGTTGTATCAGGTATAGGGACATATTTACATTAGTGTCTTACTGCCTAATAAAAACTCATGAAACGATGGTTTAAATTACTTAACATGGTATATAACGAATGGTAGTCCGGCCTTCAACGTTACAATTATTATTACGAAAACGTAATAAGTGTAAATGTGCCATTTTCTTAAAGATCTTTCTTAGTATGAGTTTTTGTAATAAGGTTAAAATTGCAGCATATAATTTACGTATTTCCCGCAAATTTAACTATAAAGAAGAAATTAATTAAAATTAAATTTTCAATTTATTCTCTAGCCAAACCCTACACCTCGCCTACCCCCTCGACCAATTTCAGCCATCTACGATATCATCGAACGATTGGCAGAAAGGAGGTTTTATTTTTTTTATTTACTTTTTTTTTTAAATTTAATTAATGAAATAATGGAAGTCTCCTTCACACTCATATTCCAACTGCTTTCGGAAGGCACAACAAACAAATTTTTAGTTTATGTATTACTTTTTAAACTGTGAACACTAGGTCACAGTTATTTATGTATCTGTTTTTCTCTAAACCACGTACAGACAAACACACTAATAAAAGACACNTTACACCAGTTTAGTTTCCTTCCACAACTCTCAAATAAAATTTTTAAAAACCAAATCAGTCATGATGAAGGCACTGTTAAGCATGAGTCTCTCTCTCCCCATCACCCTATTTGGTATGTTACTCTCTGAATATCATAAATAACTTTTTCTCTCTCCAATATGTTCAGTGTCCAGTTTTCATGCATTTTACACAGTCAATTACAGTTTTATACTTTCATTTATTTATTCTTTATTAGATTATGACTTATAGACAAGTTTTCTATATTATTTTTGTATGTTTCTTTTTCTTATTCAGCCCTGATGAAGGCTTGCAATTCATATGTTACATCTGTCCTTATCAGTCTAAAATTGAGACAGCACAAATCTTCTAGGTTCGCCCTTTACAAAAATTGAATACGAAAAGTAGGATTCTTCCGGGTACACTGAAAATAATATAGGAGTCACGAATTGCTCGCTTCCAGATTGTGCAAGACCTCCTAGGCTTCGACTTTTCGTCGAAAATAGATGTAACAATTTCAATAGATGTTACAAATGTTATCTTCCCACATAAACTTTAGGACGAGTAATTATTTATTTATTACTATAGAAAGACATATGTTTCATTAAACTCACGCTGGCTGAAGCCCTCAACCACCCTATTTACTCGTAAATTCGTAAATATCTTCCTTAAAGAATGTTATAGAGCATAATTGTTACAAAATTACAGTTTAAAACTAAGATTTTATATAATTTTTTTTCTGGATTAAAAGTTTAGATTTGTATTTACTTCCGAGATGTGACCATAAACCTCCCTCAGAGATCTCTCCATTATCGCCCTGATGGTGACTTACAAGTTAAGTCGAGTCGTTGGCAATAATAAAATAAAATAGTTACTTAATAATTTTGGTGTATTTTATTTTTCTCATTCTGGCCGAAACCCATTTCTCCAGCATAATACTTACTGACCTGCTCAAATTATTAAATTAATTTTTCGTACTGGTACTCATTAAACCCAGTTGATTAGCAAACTGTTCCCCCCACTTTCTTTAACGATTGACATATTACAAACGTTATTCCCTTTTGTACAGAATTACAGGCGAATCACGGTGCTAACATTTTCAGAGCTATGCACATGAAATTAACAGCTTCAATACCGAAGAACAGTGATCTCGAGTAAGGCGAGTTGTAACATTCCTCCTGGGTCAAGTTCCACGCGGATCGAACTGCTATTACGGAAGGGATCTGTGACTCGTAGCTTTGCATACAATTTACAGTTAGGGTGCGCGGGGTTGTAATATCAGGCGTTAATACAGGGCTTAGTTCTGCCGGGGGAGGACCACGGGTCTTGCAGAAATATTGCTTGTATATATCTAATGAGCTGTGCCCATTTAATTGCACAATTTACTGCCGTTTGGTGTTATGGGATTAGCTATAACATCATTCATTCAACTGCCCCCTTCTCCTCCAAAAAATCCCAACATTTCGTCCTTTTTTCCTTTCCAATGATTAAAATTTATCTTTTTCTAGTGTGTTAGTAAATTTATTCCCCTTTTATTTTGTATTTAAAAACTATTATGCTATAAAGTTTTTCATTAGTAAGTACAAATTTTATTCTTAGATGATTTTAGTTGGGGTTCGGTCAAGGTAGATCCAAAAAACACAAATTCACAAAAATGTATTTTTTAATAAAGGATTATCTGCCAACGTTTCGGCTTACATTGCAAGCCATCTTCAGGGCTGTAGAAATACCATGTCATGAGAAAACAATCACAATTGAAATTAATATAATAGAGAATTGCAATAATATAATGTGATATCAAGATCATCATCTTCAATATCATCTTCATGATAGGTAGGTGTGGAAAATTACTGCTTTAATGTTATTCAAAATTTTCTTTGTCAATAAGTTGTTGTTTGCATGTTTTGTTTTTTATTCAAATTGTTTTTTTCAAAATCGTTTTAAATTTTCTTACATAGCTTTCTTCATTCATACTCTTGATATCACACTATATTATTGCAATTCTCTATTATATTAATTTCAATTGTGATTGTTTTCTCATGACATTGTATTTCTACAGCTCTAAAGATGGCTGCAATGTAACCCGAAACGTTGGCAGATAATCCTTTATTAAAAAATACACTTTTATTAAATTTGTGTTTTTTGGATCTACCTTGACCGAACCCCAACTAAAATCATCTAAGAATAATACCTACGGTCAACAAACTCTCCTTTTGAACATACAAATTTTATCTTTTACAATTTGAATTATTTGACTTTTACTTTATTTTAATAATTATTCTTTTTTGGCATTGTGGATCAATTATATTAAGTATAATTAATGATTGTAGTAAGCTATTTCAAAATATGTTTTTTCCTTGTTTTATTTATTTATTTTTCTTTGGTTAACATTTATGTTCTAAGACACTGAAATGTTCCAGTGAAAAATGAACTTGTTTCGGTTTATGTTTGTAACAATCAAGGACTGTATAGGAATAAGCAACTTTAATTAAAGTTTGTGTAATGAGTAATGTATGTATCTGTTCAAATTAAAAAATATATCAAATTTTAAAATCGGATTAATTTTAATGAGTAAAATATATATATTTTACGCTAATTTCATCACTGTTATTGTTATATATTATTTATTTGTACAATTACTTACAGGTTGGGTGAGTATATTTTAAGTATGTGTGTTTTGACTTGTTATTGCTGTATTCAAATATTGCTTTAATGTTTTTCTTTTTGTTTGTTTGTGCAGAGGGGATGCCTTTCTGGAACCATATATGCAGGGCCTGGACCCTCCAGTCCGGCCCCCTCCCCCCACCAAGCCCGTATTCCAGTCCACGCCTAACACCATAGAACAGGTTAGCTTAACACCCAATTATGTATTGTAATAATGATTTTTTTATCATTGATTATTCTTTATTGAGTAATAATTACATTTATTTTGCAAATTTTTCAAATATATTTGTACANTGAAAGCTCGGCGCTTTCAAGACATACATCAACACACTAAATGCCAACAAAATGAAACTGAAGATTCCTTAGCTCAGTGGATGAAACTGTGTTTACCATTTTTTATTGAATATAAAATACACAATAAGAGTAAAATGAGAAACTTTATAATTTTTTACTTATAAGCCATTGTTTTAAACTCAAATGCTTCACTAAACCGACTAAATTATGAAGCAAAATTTGTTTTAAACTTAAGCATCAACTCTATTTTTCCATTATCGACTAATATCAAAGATGCATTTGTGCGAGAGTAATCGCAGTCATACATGCTAAAAATTGTTAACTTTTCATTATGAAGCGTAAGGCTTTATGAAAATGTATATTCCAGATCACCTGTTTATTACAATGACCCCCTTAAATAATCTACAGTGATCGGTCGATATGACCCCATTCCCAAATTCCTGCTTCAAAGGCATTTTTAAGTATTTAAAGAAGGATAATACAGTCTGTGGTTCTCAAATAGTTTAATTATATAACCTATTTGGTTTACAAGAAGGTTACAGTTGTAGGTTATTTATATAGCTGGGTCAAATAAATTTAGGTTAAGACTTAAGTGGGTTAAGGTCAGGCCTATAGGTTACGCTCGTTGAATAATTAGGTTATATTATTAGTTACTAAAATATACTCACACTTAATAATAATAATAATAATACATCTTTAGTTCGTTCAAAGACATGACACATAGCCAATTTGTTTTCTATAATTTAAACGTATTGAATAATGAAACAAATTATAAAAAGTTTTAAATTAAAGTTGTGACACAAAATTTGATTTAACTTTACATAAATGTATTAAAAAATGTTATTAACATTATTGTTATTGTTTTATCTAGATTAAGTTAAATAATATTAAAATAGCTTTGGATGTGCCTGAAAAATTGTATTTGTGGGTTTCAAGCCAAATATTTATTATTTGTGCAATAACTGTTTTTTAGTACAAGAATACCTGTCTGTCAGCTTGCGTCAACATTTAAAGCCGTGGTTGCTTCTCATCTTTTATTATTCGAGTTAGGTCATTGTATTGGATCCGTAAATTCCATACTCTTTTTAAAACAGTTATCAATGTAGCGCTTAATTCATCTATGTTGTGAGTGCAGTAACAGTGGTTTTTTTTTCCTTTTTCTTTTTTTGTTTTGTTTTAATTTTCAGTCTTACTTCCATAATATGAAGGTGGAACTGTCAGAATTTGTAGCTGCTTGAAGTGTTTTTACAGTTTTCACTTGTAAGCTTGCTCATAACTTAATCGTAATCCATTTTTTTTAAAACTTTTTTAAATATATGAATGGCTACTTTTCCCTACAAACCTAATCCGTAAACCCATTGGCTTTGAAGGCAATTGGATTTTTGTAGGTGATCTTGTTACAATCTTTTTTATGTAGTGGGTTTTTGAGGCCACTTTGCGTTATTAAAAAAAGCATTTACTTCTATTTAAACTAAATGTATTTAATTGACTTATTTTGTTTGCGACTATGTTATTATCCATAATTAAATAGCTCAAATTTTCTCAAAACAAACTACTACTGTAGAACTATTTATCACTTGGTTATTTATCACGTATTTTAAATATGATGGATCTATCTTTGGAATATACTTTTACTGTAAATCTTATTTACAAGTTTTAGCTGGTTTAAACAACCTAAAATCCTCTCTAAAAGAATATATTATGGATGGTAAGATACCTCCATAATAAGATGAAATTTTAGATCTATTGTCACTTTGCACTACAAGCTGTTACCTCACTCTATTAATAAAAAGAACTGCTTTAACAACAATAAATATATAATTTATTAATTGGTATAATTGTTTTTTGTATAAATGTAGGCATAAAGTTTAATGTGGAAGGTAGGTTATTTCTTCTCCACCATTTTAATACTTAGTAACAATGAATTTATTTTTAATAAGGTTGTTCAGGAAATTAGGTATCTTTAAAATATCCCTTCTCGCTACGAAATGAGAATCACTGTAAGGTCACTGCTTTATTTCTACATAATGCAGGTGAGATGGAGAAATCCCTTAGTGCTTTGGTTACATTGGTCTGAAGTGGTACACAATGGTAGAAGGTTATGGTCACTGAGCGTTGTGCTCGAGGAAGGCTATTATGTCGGCCCTCTCCTGCGGCTTCTTCAGGCCCGGAAAGACCATCTTGGTGCCAGGTATGAACTGCTTGGGGTTCTCCAGGTACTCGAACAGGGTCTCCTTCGTCCAGGTGACCCCCTTCTTCAGGTTCGCCTCGGAGTAGGAGAAGCCCTCGACCTGGCCGGACTTCCTACCGATGAGGCCGAACAGGTTCGGCCCGACCTTGTTCTTCCCTCCCTTCTCGGCGGTGTGGCACTGGGCGCACTTCTGCACGAATATGCTCTTCCCCTTGTCCGGATCCCCTGCAGGGATGCTCATCTCCTCCTTCCTCGCCTTGTCTGTCTGCTCCTCGACTTATGGGAACTCCTCAGGAATGCTGATGTTGTGTTCTCTGCTCAACAGATGGTACTACTTAGAATTGCAGAGAAATGTATAGTCTTTTCTTGTATTAAACCATATGTTTCTCCAACCATGTAATACTTCATTAAACAAATATCAAAAGAGAAACTAATAACCTTTTTTTTGGTTTAGATATTTTATGTTTATATCACTGAATCACAGAATTCATCATCAAGGCTTCTTAGCTACCAGCAGAGACACTCGTTCCGATGTCTCTAGGCTCGGCTCAAGATAATATAGAAGCTACTCCACCAGAAAGCCGCTAAGCAAATTTGAAGTAATTGTGAAGGAGACTCTTATTCTTTCATCACCCAATTACCAATGACCTTCAATCCCAGAAAAAAATAGATGAAAAGTCTGTTTTGTACTATGGATGTTTAGTATAGGGTAGCCTCTTCCTCCATGATTCCAAGTGTTTTCGTGATAGGGAAAAAAAGAAATATTGCACTTGAATATTTAATATGCTTCTTGATAAAAATTGCTTTATAGTACAAAATAACTTAATACGCCATAAATATTATTCACAACATATAATAGTCATATTCACAAAAATTAAATTATTTTTTAATGAAAATTTATTCTCTATATCGTCCAGCTACCATTAATATCCAACGTTTACATATTTTATGTTTAGTAGTTATTTTGGAAACCTTATAACTTATACGCTATAAGATCTACTAAGCTATCAAGTCTGATTAAATTGGTGTAGTAAATTTACAAGGTGAGGTCATATCTGCAACTATTAATTTAAAAAATAGTCCAGTAGTAGGTCTGAGGGGCTTATATTTTCTCCATCCTAAATAAATCACAAAAATCTTGAAGAAAAAAAGTACATTATACTACACCTAAGCTTTGTTTTAGGCAGGCTGGGAAATATGGAGTTGGGGAAGCGCTTAACCACCGAATTTACATTCGTAAATTCCAATGCTATTCCAAAAATTGCTATAGAGCATACTCGTTATAAAATTACAGTATCATCGTTATGATGTTCTATAAATTTTTCGTTCAGACATATTGCGATTATAAATTTGGCCTCTCTTACCACCCCCCTCCCCTTTTTCTTTATCTGCCTTTAACCAAAATGAATTTTTGACGAAAAAAAAATGACCTTCATGAATCTTCATTTTCAAAACGCCAGGACTTTGGACTTGGTAGACGGAAAAACTGTCTTTATATGTAGAATGTACTTTCAATTGGTTCATATTACAAGGGAAAAGGGATATAAAAGCCTCGTTTATAGGTAAAACTTACATAAATAAGATTGGTGATGAATTGCAGGTATTTTTTCAAAAATCGTGTATTGATGCCAACGTGAAGCTTAATTTTCTTGAAATCTAATATTTTCAACAAAAAAAATAATAAATAATAATAATTCAATGACAATAAAGGTCCCATATTTGTTAAGTACATTTGATTTGGGTGATGCAGTACATTTTCGCTTGATGAGCTGTGTCCTGCACTCATGACGAGTCGGAGGCCGACCTGTGACGTGTCCCCCGCTACTCGAGAACTCTCAGCTGACTGGCTGTGACAGCATGTATTTCCCCCCCGCTTGTATTAGTACAATGAAAACTGTTGGACTGAAGGCATTCCTGCGTTTCAGCTGTTTGTCTTGCCGCCAGGTAGGGATCCATTCATTTGTCTTTAGTTTTTACTCCCTTCTTTTTTTTTTTCTACGACCTAATTAGGAGACCTGATCTTGGGACGATATCCTTCAACTTTTACGTACTTTGGTGGGAAAGAGAATAGGTTATTCTATTCTTTATTTAATTTTCTTTGTGTTTTTATCCGTGGGATAATTTGGGACTGTATGCTATGATTTTGGAATACAAAGATTTCAGTCTAATGGATAATGTTGGAAGTCCTGTACATGCAGTTAAAGGAAAAGAATATTCTATGGGTTAGATGATTTTAGTTAGGATTCGGTCGAGGTAGATCCAAAAAAAAAAAAATACAAATTTAACAAAAGTGTATTTTTTTTTTATCTACTTTGACCGAACCTCAACTAAAATCATCTAATAAATAAAAAAAACCCTCCATTTGAATATTTTATGGGTTTTCTTTGTTCGTGTTCTCAGTTACAGGTGGGAGTGAACTAAGCATTTCACTTGTCTACAATGGTTATTACAATCCAATTGTTGTTTATGAAGTTCTTTTTTTTTTTTTTTTAATAAAAGTTGCTTTAAAAATTGGGGTTAACATCTTCCGAAATGGAGTATTTTCTTTTTGCAGTTCTTAGGATAATCCTGTACCAAAATAAGGAAAAACTAAATTTTCTATTTATAAATACTTCAGACTTTTGTCCTATAATAAACAGTCCTTAATAAAGCTTATGTACATTAATTTTAATTGGAGAAATTTTATTCGCTCCGTATAATTAGTCTGTAAACCGCTGGATACGTACCTCCCTACAAATATTTCATTTTGCATCCAATCGCCGAATGAAATTTGTGTTTATTAAAGAACCAGTAAAGTAAAAATATAATGACAATACTAAAGTAAAATAACAGAATACCAAAAGGAAAAGGATAAAAAATATTTAAGGAAAAATTAAATTTATTAACGTCTAAGTTGTAGTTATTAGTTTTCTGAAATGCAACAGTTAACTGACTTTATTTTTTACGTTTCATTAATTATTAGTTATAATTTTTACTTTATTAATTAATTATTTTTTATAAGTAATTAATAAAGTAAAATTTAAAATTTATTTTAATAAATAATTCTAATTATCTTGTCTACAGTACTTAGTTGTTAACAATAACCAAGGAAATGTCAGATCACAATAAAATCACCTGACCTTTTCTGAAAAGAGTTTGTTTATTGAACTAAGACATACTCGTCTTTTAAAACTTAAACTATAAATATGTTTACATTATCTTATAACTGTTCTAAGCAATTTAGAGAACAATTATGATAATTTGTCGTTGTATTAACATAAATAGCTCTCGTCTTCGAGAGATCATGGGCATATGCAACAATAAAAGCAAACGCAATATTATTTATTCTAAATAGAATACTAATAAAGATTTATGAATCAGATAATTCATAATGCAAGTTTTTTTTTTTGGAATGACGTTGGTATTAATTATAAATCTATGTCTCATCGAAAGTGCATGGTTTAGGGTGATGAAGTAAGCGAAACGTTTGTCATAATGTAAACCTTTAATTTTTTTTTTTTTGTATTGTAATTGTCTGTTTCTTTTTTAAAAAAAAAGTTATCTCTCGAAAGAGCTGTGTTATCTAAGCAGATTTCTTTACAACATTGAAGATGGATCGAAGCAAAAACAGACTTAAATGACATATGATCTTATTGGCAAAAATGTATTAAGGAAGTACGTCATTTTTCCAAGGCCGGCCGAAATGGGATTTTGGGTCACTCAGAATTTCTAGTAAAATTCTTAAATAACTTCTTTGATGACCGCTTTTGTTGAAATATATTCAGATAACTAATTGGAATGCTATTTAATATTATTCTTTTCTATTTATTTTCGTATAATAATAATATTAACTTAAAATTAAAT
>KZ808201.1:71339-106010 GCA_000696205.2 Oncopeltus fasciatus | reverse complement strand
TATATATATATATCTCCAATTATCCAATTCAATAAAAGCAGTCAAGGAACTGGGCTACTTTATATGACGTCACGAAATTAATAATAGTTTCGGCATCATCGTTTTAACAACTGTGAAATCGATTATTTTTATAAGCAACTCTCTCGCCATCGCTTTCTGATCTTCTGGGTGTAATGTTGTATTTGTTTGGTTCCAGGTGCTCCACGGCTAGCTGCCCTCCAGAGGACGAGAAGGGAGAGCGGGGGTACAGGTGCCTCGATCAGGGCCTACACCCTACATCTGGCTGCGGACAAGACAACAGTCTTCGCCAGGACGATAGACAACTTTATCTCTTGCACCAAGGAGTCCAAGGAGACCAGACCTCAGGTGGTCATGAGAAACATGCGACAATTCATGACCGGCATGAAGAATTACCTTGTCACCCATGGCGAACGAGAGTTCGAGAGACATGTCGACAAGGAGAGGCAGAAGGTATGTAGTAGCAGTTTCCCCATTCTGCATCCAGATCTCTATTACAGGCCTTCTAAATAATCGCAATTTCCATAATATTGATTTAAAATTAGAAAAAAAAATTCCTTCAGCAGATTTCCCTCATCTTACCATGAAGCGGATTTGGGAAAATTTCTACAGTTCTTCACTGATACTTTTTAGAAATTATTAAAAATATGAATCTTACAAAACTTTTGAACATGCAGCGAATGTTATCAGCTTTTTCTAAGCCGTGTCAATTATATATATCATAAAAAAACCATAAATTATTTCTAAAATAACAAAATAAAATCCCGCTTTTTGCAATTATTCGCTTTGTAAATTGTTGAATGAGTTTGTTAATAACTTAAATTGACCGAGGCGAAAGAGGGAGATGGAGGATGGACTAAAATTAATATTTTTAACATTTAATTTATCATTATCGTAAATAAAACATGTATAGAACACAATAGGTTGACAATGTAATTTTCTATTGCTTTTATTGTTCTTTATTGTAAAAAAAAATACTTCTTAAAGAAGATACTTAAGAATTTAATTTTGCTTGTTGAATGAAGCCCCCCCCCCACAGTTTTAACATACAAAGAAATGTGATATTTGAGATATTTTTTAACTGTATAAATATTTAAGTACTATTTAAATACAGGTGAAGAATAGAATAATAGAGTGGAATAATATAATTTGAATTGTACTGAAAAAATGTATTGGTATCTCTTCAGTAATTTAGATAACAGTATTTTGTTAACAAATGCAGTGATGACATTTATGCCTGGTTTCTATCATTTTATCATAAGTCAATTTTGATCCCTGTAAGTTCACTGCATGTCCTTTCTTAATGCCAGGCCCTGATGATATTTAGTAACTATTTACAATTGATTGCAAAATTGACTTGTTTTGTTTTTATTCATATTGATACTATATATAGTAGCACATATCTCATAAATATGCATGTTATAATTCTGATTTTTATGTTGTTATTATAGTTGAAGCCGAACGAATTTTTAAATCTCGATGCAATCCTCGAAGGTGTGATGCATAAGTTGGTCGTGAGACCACTCAGAGAACATCTATACAGGCTCTTTGTAGATGAATATACAGAATCAGGGGCTATTCAGCTTCTTGCTGAGAACATCAAATATGCCCGAACAAAAACACTGAAAGACATCGGTATAAGGGTAAATAATCTGTGTAATTTATCTTTACTGAGATCAGAAATATTTCTTCTTTAGAAAAAAGATACTAGAAACATTCATCCAAAATTATTTTATTAAAAATAAATAACCATTTAAAAAATTGGTCTACTTTTTTTTTCTAAAATACAGTTTATTTAATTCATAGTAAACATAATATATGTTTTGCTCTTATTCATGGAACAATAATAAATATACTGCAAATTGGATTATTAATGCAGCACTAAATTAATGCAACACTATTTCAAGCTAAACATAAAAATTGTAATTAAAATCTATAAAAAGTTTGGTCAAATGAGTAATGAATTTAGACTCACCTGGGATTGAATAACTACAAATTTCATATTTTTTTCCACCATAAAGTAGTTTTAGGCAGTTTAAAAGTCCTTTTAACTCATATCATTTATCATAATTTAAACTGCCATTAATTAATTATAACATGATTTTAATTTTCTTTAAATTCAAACTCTAATTCTAGTAATAATAGTGAAGCCTGGGCGAGCTAGAAAAGTACTAAAATAACTAATAGGAAGAGCTATTATTTTATAGTAATAGTTTATAGTATTTATTTTAGTTGTAGTAATATTTATATTAGTTTATAGTAATAGTTAATAAGTTATTATTAACTAAAATAATTTGGTTGTCGGTGGAAGAAGCCTGAGCTGAGACAAAGCAGATGTTGTGACATTGAAAGTCCTCGATTATCCTCGATTCTCATATATCATCATTCATTTTTGTAAGAGATTATAACAAAGAAAGATAATTAAATACACATATATATANTTTATTTTCCCACTAAATCCATTGCTGATATACTCGACAGGGTATTGGCATCGAACACCTAGTGATAGCGGTCTAGATGTACTTTGTGTTGACCACTATCTCGCATACACTCTTCAGAAAGGCACTAATTCGTGAACTTTATCTATTTCTGATGGTTTCCTTTCTCCCTCTCAAATCGTCCAGAGCAGCAACAACGAACACAGGAAATGCAAAGTTACTTTCTAAGGAAGCTACTGAGAGAGAGAGAGCACTATTGTTCCTTTGGCAGTCAGTTGCGTACTCTGGGCTGAATGCTCTCTGGGAGTGTCCTGCCGTGTGCGTAGCGAGGTCGCGTGCTTCCTGTCCCTATCCGGCCCTGGACCTCACCCGCGGTGGGGGAAAACACCCAGAGCAAGGTTGTATCGGATCGCCTAGATTCGAGGAGGAAGCACAATTAAACATGAATCAGCAACATTGACACCATAAATAAGAGAGGAAGCATCGGGTTCATAAATACCTAACATGGAGGAGAGTTTATTTAAGCCTAATTACAATATAATCTAAATACATGTCAATAGTCAAAATCAAATGACATTTCTCCATAGGGTATGACTTGGGCTCTATAGAGTTTCGACCCTTCCCCAACAACTGAAATAGAGGCTGAGACAGCGCTCTCCTTGGATCATCTCCATCCTATCTTTTTTTTGTTATTTTTTTATTACTAAGATAGCATCATTAGAAAAAGGAAATGTTAGCTACCAATTAGGATAATTTTTGAAAGATTTTCTTTTTCAGTCATTTACAGGACGCATAAATACCAATACTCCAATACTATTCAGCGATTAAAACTCTTATCTAATAAAGGAATTTCTAGATATTAACCTGTATGCCATAATAATATAGTAATATTATTTTTGTCAGAAAAAAAAATTGCATAGTATACAAACAATTTTTTTAAAGAAAGGTAGTCAAAAAGTACCAAATTGATAATGAATTAAATATTGTTTATTTTTCTCAGATTCGCTTTGCTGAGCTTATCTTTGGTTATTTAGTTTTAATTAAACTAGTTTACTAACTTTAAAAGCTTAAAACTTTTTAATTTATATTTCAATGAGGGTGTAATTTACTATATTCATCTACATTGTTGAATTTTTAGTTTTAATAATTTAAAGGTAGTTGTATGAATTGTAAGTTATTTTACTATATCAGCATTAATTGCATTAGGATGGTATTTGTATATTAGTAAATTATTTAATATTGTTTATAATTATATAACCACCACTCACACACAAACATGTGTGTATGTTTATATACACATAAACATGTGAATATTTATATGAGATATGTGAGAAAAATAATGAGATAGGGAACACTGCAATGCTATGTCTATGGGTCTGTGCTCATCCGTTCCACTGTCCATTCTGAGTTTCAACTCTATTCAGCCAACAAAGTATTCCTGCCTCACTATTGATAATAGTAAAGTTGTGTTTTCATCAAATGTTTCATAAAAGGGTACATCAGAATTTAGAACAATATTGTGCAATCAAGTTTTTTTTTTTTTTTTTTTAAACTCTGGCAATTCTCGAGTTTGACCTTTGAAAAGTTAAAACAAGCCTATGGTGAACATTACTTATAAAGAGCACAAGTTGTTGTTGAGACATATAATTTTTGATGGGATGAAAACACTTTGAAGATCAACCTTGCTCGATGAGACCTTCAACTTCAAAAATTTATTCATTTATTGTTTTAAAGATATTGAAAATTTCTAAAATAATAGAAATAAAAATTCTTAAGATAATAAATTTTTAATGATCAATAAGTTCTCTCAAATAATTATGCTCATTCATGTTAATTACAAAATTCTTTGCTTCTTTCAAATTTGAATTTTGTCTATTGTATAATTAAAAAGTTTTGATATCAAATCTTGAAATTTGTTTTTGACAAATGGTATCAATTTTTTTTTTTCAACTAAAATTTCTTATTGGTAAAATATAATTTTTCTAATATGTTTTAAAGCTATTAAGTTATTTTTATTTGAATGGAAAATTACAGGTAAAAATCAGCACTAATACTAAAACTGGACAGCTACTTGGTGCTGATGACTTCCTACCGTTGTTTGTCTGGGTGCTAGTCCAGAGTGGGATGGTCGGTGCTGAGATTGAAGCAGATTACATGTGGGGTCTCCTCCACCCTTCTCTATTGTCTGGAGAAGGTGGTTACTACCTCACCACCCTATCAAGTGCTGTTCATGTCCTCAAGAACTTCAAAGCATGTCTTGAAGAACACACTGCCTCTGGAGCCCCCCTGAATGTAAGTCCATGATTTTTGAAATAATAATTAAAAATCATGGAGTATTTTCTAGTGCTAAAAAGGATTGATGCTTGCCAAATTTCATTAGTAATTTTAATTCCTATTTATTACTTATTTTCCTACTAAAGTTTCCATCACCCGGTATTAAATGCTTACAGTAAGCTACTGGAGATTTCACAACCCTTTTATATATCATTTTTCTGACTAATGGTGCAAAGATTTTTAAAAAAACAACTAAGATTTGTTTTAGCCAAAAAGAAAATTTATTTTGCTCTTGAGGAATTTTTTTTTTTAAATCTAATATTTTACCAGCAATCCAATCCTTATTGTAATATTTAATCATTATCAGTTCAACCATAATGTGAAGTTTTACTTTCTCCCACTCTAACTCTCTCTCAGGTTCTCTGTCTCACCTTCTTTTAGATTGAAATATTTATCCTGTCACTCTCCCTATCTCTCTTTCTCTCTCTATACCCTCTTATGTATGGATCCTTCTTTTTATTTTATTTTGCTTGGTTTTCTGGATCTTGCAAGCTTTAATTTATTAATAATCTTGTTTGACATAATTGTATGTGTCATCGCATGAAAGATTTATTATCTTTTAATCTAAAACTTTTTAGAAATATCAAAATAAGATCAAAATTAAGGTTATGATTTAAAATTGCATATAAGTGGAGCAGATCATATTTTGAATTTATCTGTCAATAAAAATATTAGTCAGTGTTCTAAGAAATATTATGAACAAAATACCTTGAACTTAAATTTTAATTAAATATCTGTGAGAAGAAATAAAAATGTATTTTTAAGAAGTGTGCATTGTTCTAAATTTTTTCTATCAATAAAGTATGAGAAAACAAATATGCAGGACTAAGCATTTATTTAGAAAAAATTATGGGTAATAGTAGCATTGAATAGATAGTAATTAAGAATAGATGAAAATAATTAGAAAAAATGCATTAATTAAACTTAAAAATACTTGGGATTGAAGAAGAAAATGAGGCCTCAGAGAGAAAAAAGACCTCTCTTTCTAGTACTCATAAACAGTAATATTATCTAGTACTCTTTTTGTAATGAAAAATTCATTGGGTAGGCAAGAAAATACGAATTATTCTTATCCTCAATCCTCTATCTTTGAAGGCACTCTACAATTCCTCAATGTTAACATAATAGTTTCAATATGGTCTCAAATTTACTGTAACTATGAATTCACTTTCATCTTATTATTTATAAAGTACTAATCCTGTGACTATTATGGTACCTTTTTATTGGAGGGAATAATTCAGCGAGAATCTTAATTTTCTGACAAGTATTCAAATAGTTGTGGACAGTATTTCTCATTTNTGAGCAACCTGAAAAAGTAATTGATTAACATGATATATTAATTAAATGTATGTTCTTAACATGCTAGGTTAATGTAACAGTCTAAATTACCTAATTTTACTGGGTATAATGGATTTATAATAATCCATATGCAGACTTTAGTTGTTGAATACTAGGTTTTGTTTAAGGGATAAGACAAAAAAAAAATATATTCCTTATGTTACCATTGTACTCAGTTTGAAATTTTGGTAAAATTTAATTTATTGATCAGGGAGTTGAAATGAAAAACCATGCCTAGAAGCAATTGTTGTTTTTTAAAAATAAAATGCTAATTCTTCTTAAATTTATTTGTTGCTTAGCAATTTTTTTTTTTTTTTTTTAAAAAAAAATATTTAAAATTTTTCACTTCTTGAGTTTATGTTTCTTCCAAATTTCATCCATTTTTATTTTTTTCTGCTGTCCCCGACTTATTTTATCATTAATTATCCAATTATTAGGTAAGAATATAATTTTTAAAATTGCAAATTCTTCCATGTAGTGTTTATTTAAACTATAGAATTTTTCATTTGTTTTTTATTACCCATAATTATGAATGACCAATCTAATGCTTGTCAAGCATTTAAGGGAAGAAGAGAGTTTCAAATGAGGGATATGATCCTGTTCTACACTCTTTACAATGAGATCTTATCCACTTTAGTGACATTTTCTCTTCTTTTCTAGTGCATTTCTTGTGATCATTTTTGTTAAAATTGCAGATTTATAGGTGAAGAATAGTCGAGTACATATTTGAAATTTGGCAGATTACTAGCAAAGGATCAATAAGTGCATTTGTTGATAAGGACTGGTCCCTGTAAAAGATAATTGACTGCAGAGTAGATACAGCCTCAGTAAAGAGTGACTGATTGAAAAGAGTTCTCAAGAAATATGCATTTGTATATTAGAATACCATTCACTGGTTCAGAGAGAGATGATTTCTAAGCTTGGTGGCTAGTTATATTATTGATAGGATTAATTGCTGACAATAGGTTTGGTCAGAATAGTTGAAAGAAATTGAAGTACAAAGAATAAAAAATTTCCTTTTGTTATAATGCCTATATTTTCAGCCATAACAAAACATTAGCTATAAACAAAACATTAGCATCCTTAATAAAACAAAAATAAATTTTATTATTAAATATAAAATNCTGAGCCATGGGTGTTTAGAATGGGGTGGCAACCTGTAGATAGCCCCTCCCTCCAATGACCCTAAGTGGTTGCAAGGGAGGCTAACACAGCAAAAAAAAAAGTTCAGCTCCAAGAGAATTGAAAAAGAATAAGTTTCTAAAAGTAACTAATCGATGACAAGTTACGAATGTGATAAAGCTCACGTTACCAATTTTTTATTCAGATTCAGAAGAATCACATAGCAGTTTGTGCGAACACTCTGTTGGAACGTATCACTTTCAATCCGTGTGATGCTTGAAGTATTGTTAGGTGAAAATGATTATGTTGATTTTAGTTTATCTTGTAATGGTCCAAGATGTAAAAATAAATATTTTATTTGATAAAGCGGTAAGAAAGAACAAATGTAGATGTAATATTAAGAACTACTTTTTTATGTTAATTAATTTTCTAAACTGTTAATTAAACGTTAAAGCGGGAGAAATGCATAGATTTTCGAATCTTCGATATTACTTTTAAAAAATAGAAAGTTAATTCTGCTTAAGTAAACTTTAACATTAACTTGATAAGTTAAACTCCTGCTTTACTAAATTTTCCGTTTATCACTCCTTTTTGTCCTAATCTAGTGGTTGACAAACAGCCGTCAAAGACGGACAGCAGAAGGGATCCGAAAGGTCGAAATGGAATATCCCTAAGAGTCACTGAAAGTCGACCTGAAAATATAACTCCATCAGTAAAACCTTGTTATATTTGAGTGTTTGAAGAGGGAAGGTCTTCCTTGTATTTTTATTTTAAGGTAACTTACAGTGCACGAGAAGTAGGGAGTGTGGTTGGGGTGTCGTAAAGCTGACCTCCTATTTTCCTATCCTTTCTGAAAAAACAATTTTATTTTTTCAATGTGATTTAGCAAACAGTAAAGCCAGTAGATTATACCTCCCAAAAAAGTGTTATACCAACGTACTTGCACACCCGCAGGCCAAGAAAAAAGTATTTGGCCCCCCCAGATTTATGTTTTTTCATTTTTATTAAATAATGAGCAACCTGAAAAAGTAATTGATTAACATGATATATTAATTAAATGTATGTTCTTAACATGCTAGGTTAATGTAACAGTCTAAATTACCTAATTTTACTGGGTATAATGGATTTATAATAATCCATATGCAGACTTTAGTTGTTGAATACTAGGTTTTGTTTAAGGGATAAGACAAAAAAAAAATATATTCCTTATGTTACCATTGTACTCAGTTTGAAATTTTGGTAAAATTTAATTTATTGATCAGGGAGTTGAAATGAAAAACCATGCCTAGAAGCAATTGTTGTTTTTTAAAAATAAAATGCTAATTCTTCTTAAATTTATTTGTTGCTTAGCAATTTTTTTTTTTTTTTTAAAGCAAAATATATTTAAAATATAAGGGTTCTTGTTTTGTAAAGTGGACTAGTATACTTTTACAATTTTCAGAATATATATTTACAGTCTAAAAAGAACTCACCACTGCCATTAAAAAATTTTAACGTCTGTTATACAAGAACAGGTTAAAACAGGAGGTAGAGCTCTGAAGGCTGCAGGATAAATAGCAGAAGTCTTATTTCCAATGCTTCATACAGGCAAATAGTAGATATAAGGACTTTATTATTACTTCATAAATATATTTCAAGTATATTTCATTTAATTAGAAGTAATTTTTATTGTTAATCTTATTTAAAGCTTCCGGCTATTTTTTAATTTCAGTACTTTAATCATAAACAAAATTGTTGTTCATTGACAGGAACTTTTAATTGCTTTATAAAATAAATAAGGTTTTAAGTTTAGTAGCTGAATGTGCCATTAGTTAATAATGTTAGATAATTTAATGACAATACACTTAAAGTAAAATTAAAGTTTTGAATATTCTTGTATTTGTAGCTGTTTTGTGGGCTCACAATTCAGTGTTAAATAAAGAAAAAAGTTTTTTTTCAGAATATATTTATATAAGCTTGAGTACTTTTGACTACATAGTGTAGGCGGTCTTTTAAAATTTTTCAACGCTTGTTTATAAAATTAAAATTAATATAAAATTAAAACTCTGATTAGTGATATATGTAGTGTTTTGATCAATAACCTTTTGTCATTTTTCTGGCAAAACCATTATTCTTTCACTGTAGAAATGAATGGTATTTCTGGACCAAGTGATTGGACCAGCCTCCTTTGATGCCAGCTTTATAAACTAAGATATTTCTGTGGAGATCAAAATAAATTTCCAGACAGTTGAAATCCAAGTTATTCAATAGATGCATCAAAAATTCCCTACCAGGCTCTTTTAATTTTTGCTGAGTCACTACGTGTCTAGCATTATCAAGATAGAATTCACCTCTCCTTGATAAATTTTGGCCTTTTTTATTTTATTTATTTATTTTTTTTTTGTTATAAATTATCTACTTTAACCTCATAATTTGGTGTCAATAGAGAGCCAACTTGGTTTGGCCAGGTCCAAGGAGCTATGATGAATGATTTTTTTCCCACTTCCAACAAAAACACCATCTTTCGTTGTTGTCAATCTAGGCTTTGCCACCATATGTGAAGCTTCTCTGAGTTTTGACTATATATTTTTTCACTTGTTTTTGTTGTAAGCCATCCACTTTTTATTACCTCTAATCAGTGGTTCCAAAAATTGCTTGATTTCATTTCTTTTCAGCAGAGGTTTAAAAGTGAAAACTTGGTCCATTAATTTCTTTTTTTCCGTTAATTCATGTGGAACCCATGTATTGAGCTTCTTTTGGCATCCAGTTTTAGTTAAATGGTTAAAAACCTTTTAATGGTTAATTATAAGTTCCTTAGTGATGTCTAGAGATGAATTTTATTGATCTGCTTCAGCTTTAAAAAAAAAAAAAAAAAAAAAAAAAAAAAAAACTAGGCCTTTTAAATACCAACTTGGGAAAGGTTCAATATTTGCATTCAACTTACCTTAAATGAGCCAACCAATTCTGGCACTGGTGTTCAATTAAGGATTCACCACTTCAAATATTGATAGCCTATACTGTATTTTTCTTTTTCTGGGATAAAAAACAAAATATAACAATAATAACCTTCATAAACCAACCCCTATTTTCAAAGCATAATAACTGTTTGCTAAATTGATGAATAAAACTAATTTTATAAATAAAAATTTTTTTATGACTTTGTCCTTTTAGATGCTTTATTATTTTATATATACCTCATTATGATTATTTTTCACTGAATAAGGATTAAGAGGAATAAGGGACATTAAAAAAAAAATTGTTTTCACCAATCCTATGTATTTTTATATTTAGAATTATTTATGCCTTATTAAACTTTGCTATTCTTTTGTTTATAGCTGTTATGATGGCTTACAACATGAGTCTCTTATGAAAATTTTTTTATTATATTTTTTAAAATTTATGACCAAGCTTTAATTATAAGTTTTTTATTCTTATTCATTTGAATGCTAAGAAACAAACTTCTANTATTTCAAAGATTTTAAATTCACAGACACAGTATTTGATTTTAATAAAATTCTTCAAAGAAATCAAAAGCAAAGAAGTCTGACAACCAATTCTAGTTCAAAACAAAATTTATTCTTTGTGAAAAATCCTTTAAAAAAATAGTTCAGATTTTTTATCATTAATGACATACATTCACATGACTTCAACTAAATTTCAGTATAAATTGACTTATGTAAAATAGCATTATTTTGTGGATATAAGCCAACAATTCTTGGGAAATCAAAGTAATGACAAATCTTCGTAAATTGGTTGTTATTGGAGTTTGAAGTTTGAATTAATAGTGGTGGATATAATTTCAAGTATCAAACTACTTAGTTCCTCTGGCCATCAGATTAATGTATCTTCCACTTCTTAACTAAACTGAAGCATATAGACATTGTTTTAAAGAACATAAAATGGAAACCTCATTTTCAGTGTAGAAGAAGTTAGCTGAGAATGCCATGGATAGTGGAAAATTTGATATTTAAACATTAGAAAGACAGGCAGAGCTTTTTAACAATTCTCCCTTATCTTCCTTACTGAGGAATGAAAAAAAAAAAAAAGAAGTGAACTTGCAATCCATAATTTTTCATACTATGGTGCATTGAATATTTTTTTGAAAATGGTCAGGCCAATAGAGTTTTGGGTAATCGATGTACCATTATCTTATTAGGTTATAAATTATTTTTATTATTTATTTCATAAGCTACTGCATAATTAGTAAAATATTCCTTGTTTGAAAGAAATTCCCTTTTAAAATCCTTTAATTTAATTGGTTATTATTACTTTTTAATTGTATTCAACTTGAGTAATTACTTTACTAGTGTTACTGGCAAGTATAATTATTTGGTGCCAAGAGTTTTATTGAAATTGGTTGTATTAAAACAGTTTTTCTAAGTACGAAATTGTATAGAAGTACCAAGTATAAAATTGGTTAGTTTATTAAATCAATTATATACATTAATTTTTCGTCCTATAAAGAATCACAATCACATGAAAGATCTTTTAATTAATAAATGATTCCATCATTTAAAATATTTAGGAAGAATATTGTACGTCATTATCTTTTGGTTACCTATTTAAAAGTAGAAAACATTTATTTTAATCAAGCTGGAATTTACCCCCATGAAATTAATATATCCTGTATTAGTAATATTTGTTACTAATTGAGGGTTTACAAACTATTCAGCTGGGATCCTATGTTTCAAGTTTTTGAAATTTTATTTAATTTATTAATTCATAAAAAATTTGTTATAAAAATCATATTGTGATAAGAAATTAAGTTATTGCTATGAAATTGTATATATTTATATTTGTAAACATGGCTGATTGAATCTCATTTATTATTGTATTAATTAATTATTAACAAATACTAATGATAATATATTTCATTTTCTTTGTTTTCACTGTTGAGAGAATAAATAAAATGGAAATTTATTTTATCAGTTCTTTGTAAAGCCAAAAGGCTTCCACTCTTCAATTCAAATTACTGAAGACCTCTGGGTTTCATCGTTTTCATTTTTTGCCAACATTTCCTATCAATTTATGAGTTTCCTCAAATTAAAGCTGTAATGATAAAAATCAGAAAAATATAACTGGATACAATCAAATCTAGAAGAGTTCAATAATATGAATCTATTAGTTACTTGATTACATTAGTTAAGTTTTAAGTGTTTTTAACATGTAATTATTGTATGTAACTTTTTACTGTATTCTAATCTAGTTTAAAATTTTGAAAGGGAGGTTAAATTAATTTTAAAAAATACTTTAAATCCTTATCAAATCATTGAATATGATTGTGTAAAATATTGTAGAATTATTTGTATTGTGTGGAAAAAATATTAATGTATGGTCAATATAATTGTTTTCTATTTGTTATATAACTGCAAAATGCAAAAATACTACATTTTTAAAAATGAAATGCCTGTTTATTTGTATTTATTTTACTCATGCTGCCTTATAGATGGCTACTTTTGTAATAATTAATGCTGCTCTTGACTTCTTTGTTCCCTACTGTGTGAAACATGTATCATTTCATTGCTGTATAGTTTTCCTTATTTAGCTAGGTAAAAACTATGACAAGTTCTGGTATCTTTGATAATGAAATCTCCTTAGCTTCATTTAAATTTTTTATATGCGTCTTTGAAAATCCACAACTTCCATTTACCTTTTTATTTTGTCTGATATATTTACATGTACTTTTTTTTTTCTAATAACTGTGCTTGTTCCTTCTTCTTACTAAAATATTAAAAAAATTATTCTTCACTATTTAAACACAACAAATAAATGTGTTCATTTTAAAATATGATTTTAATATATATTTGAAATTTAATTCAGTTTGCACAACTATTAAATTCAAGTTGGGTTTCAAGTAAACCCCTTCTTTATCAACCAGTTTTATTGGTTTATAAAATAGAGCTCCTGAAAAGGAAATACATCACCAGTGCCTTCTCAGGCATGAGGGTTGTTGATCATCATTCTGATTCTATTGCGGTATAATCCTAATACATTTGTATTAGGATAATGGTTGTCTTGAAAACTTGTGGATAATAAAAGTTGTTAGTTGATAGTTGTTTTCCAAAACATACTGTCAATTAAGAAGCCATTTTTCTAGAAGAAAGGGAAACTTTTAGAAAGAGAGGAATAAATACTTCCTGCTCTTCTCCATAAGAAGTAGAAAACAATTTATTCATATCTTTTGGGATCATATTCATAGCAGATGAAGAGGGGATATTAGCCCTCAAGAAATATATTTTTAACTTAATAATCATTGGTAAATATCTTTTTTTTATGGCTAGGGGAAACAACCAAAGTATTTCAAAGATTTAAAATTCACAGACACAGTATTTGATTTTAATAAAATTCTTCAAAGAAATCAAAAGCAAAGAAGTCTGACAACCAATTCTAGTTCAAAACAAAATTTATTCTTTGTGAAAAATCCTTTAAAAAAATAGTTCAGATTTTTTATCATTAATGACATACATTCTCATGACTTCAACTAAATTTCAGTATAAATTGACTTATGTAAAATAGCATTATTTTGTGGATATAAGCCAACAATTCTTGGGAAATCAAAGTAATGACAAATCTTCGTAAATTGGTTGTTATTGGAGTTTGAAGTTTGAATTAATAGTGGTGGATATAATTTCAAGTATCAAACTACTTAGTTCCTCTGGCCATCAGATTAATGTATCTTCCACTTCTTAACTAAACTGAAGCATATAGACATTGTTTTAAAGAACATAAAATGGAAACCTCATTTTCAGTGTAGAAGAAGTTAGCTGAGAATGCCATGGATAGTGGAAAATTTGATATTTAAACATTAGAAAGACAGGCAGAGCTTTTTAACAATTCTCCCTTATCTTCCTTACTGAGGAATGAAAAAAAAAAAAAGAAGTGAACTTGCAATCCATAATTTTTCATACTATGGTAATGCTAAAGAAATTGTTAGGAATATTGCTTATTATTAAGAGAAAAACAAAAGAGGAAAATAAAAAATATGTAATGCTCGCAATAAAAACTATCGCACACACAAAAAAAAAAAAATCTTCCCCATTCCCTGTGGCTAGACTAGTGTAAAAAATTGTGACTTTTCTTTTAAAGCAATGGAATCCATTCAACTTCTTTTTTTTTATGCCAAAACAGTTCTATGCTACTAATGCAACTCTATTTTTAGTCAATATATTGAAAGGTGATATTATGACAAATATAAATTAATTAACAGAATTAAAGGAGTGGCAAATATTAAAGTTTGTTCCCTCTTCCAAATGCATCTATTTAAAATAATAAAAGCAATATTATCTATGTGTTGTCCATGAAAATACAGAATGTGCATCAATTATAAAATATGTAAAGAGCAATTTTGAAATGGCTGTTGAAATATAAATACTCTTCTTCCCAGTTATATTTTCACTCTCTATTTCTTTTTTAAACTTAATATATCATTTAAAAAATTGAAATGATTCCAATCAGCTTAAACACGAATAAGACATTAACTTAGGGCCTTAATTTCTGCTATATTTATTCTTTCATGGCTTCAATCGCTCTAAAATTCAATTATTATTCCGGTCTCATACCTGCTGTGCCTGATTGTGTAGACCAGAAAAGATCACCTAAATTAAGGCACTACCCTCGCGTAAATTACATGCTCTGTAAAATTATATGACTATAATTTTGAAAACAGATTATCTCAATTTAGAAAGTTGAAGAGAAACTAAACAATCCTGCCCATACAGTAAAAGATTGATGAAGGAAGAGAATCATTTTAAGGGCAACTCTTTTTTAGAAGGAAAAAAAAATACTTGTTTCCTGCAATATTTATTTGAAAATCGCTCAAGTATATTTGCTAAAAAAAACCTTATCAAGTACTTAAGAAGCAATCTGAAACCCACTGAATGGGAGGGGATTCTTTGTTTGGTTTCTGGGAGAAAACTTAAAGTGTATTTTTTAATAAAAAATTAACTAATAAATTATCAATTTTTGATCAAAATAATTTTTCACATAGGTTTTCACGGTCCTCAGAAATATTTACAAATACTTTTTCTGGGCTTCCCAATGTCAAAAAGTTAATTTTTGTTTAGCTTTCACTCATCATGTAAAGGCTTCTTCAGGGCTCAATATATAATACATCTGGTATTCTATATTCAGCCCTAAAGAAGCTAACACATGATGTGAGAAATTTCAACAAAAATGACTTTACTGTGTTTTCAAGCCTGATATATCTTAATAACCTTTATGGAAGGATATTGTTCAAAGGATAAAGAGCTTTGACAAACTCTAAATACCACCTAAGATGATGAGCATTCAACATTCAGCCCATGACATCACATGATTTGTGAAAGCTCGGCAAAAACAACTTTTCAAAATGGTCAAGCCTAAGGAAAACTGTCTCCAATTTATTTTAGGAAGGAACCCATTTTCATTTTGAATATGTCACGTAATCCTTAAAAACAAACTCCTCTGAGTAAAATATGAGCCATTAAATTTGGCATACTAGTATAAAACAAATAGCTGACATCATCCAGAGTGTCTCACTTTTTGTTATGAATGGATGAGGATTGTGTTCTTAGGAAGGCCTAAGCTTCCTTGACAACCATCATTAACATTTAACAATCTTACAAGCATTATTTGACTTTTGTATAATTTGGGTTCTGTTTACTCTAATGTTTTCTGGTCGCCTCTGCTGCCAAGTGGCAATTACCTGTGTCACCTACTTAAATTTCATTAAGCTCTGTATAAATAGGTCATAATAAATTATTAGTTATTGTATTATATTTTTTGTAGTTTTAAAAACAACTTTTTCAACAAGTTTCAGACAATTACTTTGGTCATTAATTCTAATTCAAGTCAAGAGATTATAATATCTAATGAAATAAAAAAGTTTAAAATAAACTATACTTTTGTAGTATTATGTTGCCTATGTCCTGTTCGTACAGCAATTCCATGAAATTTTGCTATTAAGAAAAGGGTTCAGAGAAGATCCAGTGTCAGCATTATACTTTTGTAAAATATCTAAGTGTGATTTTAAAAATGAAATAACTTAGCTTCAGCCTCTTCTTTGATTATAAAGCCATTAATAAGTGCTAAGAGTCCCTCGACTTTAAGACCAAAGTTTGATCTAACCACCCAAAAAGCATGATATTTCAAGCAAATTCTTCTTTTTTTTTTCTTTTTTTTCAAATTTTTAATTATTTGATAATCTATCTGATTTTATCTATTAGATACCATAAATAAACATCACTTGATATATTATATATATATATAAAATACCTATACTTGTGTGTTTGTGTGTGTATGTCTGTAAATGCTCTACTAGCCTTAGTTTTAGTTTTACATGATGAAATTTGGCATATTGCTTTTAAGTGTTAAATGAAAAGCTGAGTTAGTTATTGAGTAAAATAGGGCAAATAAAAGTTGGGAATTTCCTGAAATGTCATGTATGAGTTGAAAAAGTTTTGTGCTGCAGGGGTTAAATATTTATAGCAACAAAACTCAATGCAAATTTGTTTATATTTTAAGATAAATATTTTACGAGTTACTCAGAAAAATTGAATTATTAGGAGCTGGGTTTTACCGCATCATAAATATTAATTTTACATGTCAGAAGCTGCACTTAGTTTTTACTCTTAATAAATTTGGCATATTGCTCCAAATTTAAAATGGAACGCTGAGTTTGTTATTGAGTGAAATCAGATAAATAAGAGTAGGGCGTATTTCAAATGTCAAGTGCGAGCAGTTTTTTTTTACTGTAGAGGGCATAATATTTTATTTGGAGCAATGCAAATCAACACGATTCACCTATTGAAGAAATAAATTCTTTAGATTTTACAAAGAAAAATTGAATCATAAGGAGTGGAGGTTTACTAGAACCCTCAATTTTAATTTAATGGTTTAAAAGCTATTATCAATTGTTTATTTTAATGAAATTTGACATTGTGAATTTGACATGGGGCTTTTAAATACAAAAAATAGACTTTTTCGAGTTTTTTATTGAGCATTATTGGACAAATAGTAGGGGGGAGATTACCTGAAATGTCAAGTACAAGTAAAGCTTTTTATTCAGAGGGCATAATATTAAGCTTACAGCATTGCATCTTAACACAGATTTGTTTATAAAGAAAATATATATTCTATAAGTGTGGGAGTTTCATGACGTAGATAGCTCAAATATAATTCATTAAATATGATGCTGAGGAATTTTGAATAGTTCCCTATAGATAAATAGTGTCTATGTGACAGACTTTTTCTTTTCTTACTGAATTACTCCAATCCAAAAGTTGTTTATGTTTCTAAAATTACTCTTAATCAGATCCCTTTCTTAAATAAATAAATATATATATATATACTTAATCTATTGAAGCATNATATATATATATATATATATACAACTAGTCAATTTATATTCCTTTATAATTAATATATCTAGATAATAAATGGCTTTCTAAATGTGCATGTTTTTCATATATTAGGTAGTTTAGATACATGATTGAAAATATATTTTCAGATATTTGAAATTGGATACTCTTTTCAATTTTAATTTATGAGAATTAATTGTTTTTATTAAAGAATAATAACAAATATGTTTGTATATTAATTATTTAATATGTGAGAGAGAATTCTTTATTATCTTTTTCATATAAGAACCGAGCTCCCTTTCTATTGAATAGTTTAAATTTGTATGGTGCTGGTTTCTTATTCTTTTGTCAAATAATACTGCATCAGTTTATTTCCTTTGGGCAATTTTAAAAGCTCTATTCCACTTGGAAATTGAATATCTGAGAGATGCACATTTTTCTAATTATGAGTTTATTGTCTTTCCAAGAATTTTATTCCTAACATTGTTGGTTGAGGTGAATCATGGAGTTCAGTTAAGGAAATATATTTTAATTACTATCCTCTTGAATATTTAATAATAGAAATAGATAGAATAAGTTTCAAAACTTCCAAGAGTAGTTTGACAAAATTAAGTATTTTTTGTGAAAATTTGTCTGTTATAAGTGGCAAGGTTTGTGGACTTATGGTTCCAAAGTAGAGAATAATTTTTTGTCCACATTTTCTCTAAAAATTCTTCAGAAGTCATCTTATTTAGCAATAAATTATTTTAATAATGTTTTTAATAGGATACATATTCTTCTGCTCTTAAATTAAAATCAGTTTTTTGACTGAAACTTACTTCTTATATCTATACTTCCAATCATATATATATATATATATATAGTTTTAGCATAGTCAACTAGATAAACTTTATTAAAACATTTTTCCAAATTTTAATAAAAAACCTTTGTTCTTTTACAGTGGGGCCCAGGGTCAGAATTTAGATCTGTATTGAAAATAGTAGTTCCTGATGAAATGAACGGTTCTATCATCACAAAGACTCTACCTATTAGGCCTAACATGACAACCAAGGATGTCTGTAAAATCATTGCACACAAAGTGAGGATAACTAACCCCCAAGATTATGGACTCTATAAACTGGTTGATGGTGAAGGTAAGCATTGCAGTTTTTATTCCTATTATGTAAGAGCTTGGGTAACAAGGAAGTATTTATAACCACACTATGCTCAACTCCCATAGTACTGAACTAGTTTTTATTTTTGGTAAAAGCTTGTAAAACTTGGACCCACGGTGATTAATTTATTCTGAAAAACCAACTTGTGCATCACAAAACTCCTGATTTTTGTTATGTAATTTCAACATTGATTGCTAAGAAGAAAAAATAAAAATAAATTTTTTTTTTTATAATGGAGAATTGAATAATTTTTCTTGAAATTGAAAATGTTTTGAAAATTGTATTTTAAATTTTGGGATATAAACTGTTAGATGAGTTGGTTAATAATTAAAAACAAGAGAGGAGAATGCCAAGAACAGAGTCACCAGCCATGGCTCCCTAAACTACTTTGAAAAACCCTATAAGCGCGCACGCACACGCACACATATAATGACCTATGAATTTACCATATGAATCACTACCTTTATTGTCATTATTTATTTTTAATTTTTTCTTTATTTCTGTATTATCAATACATTTCAAGTGTAATAAGGCACTCTAGCCTTGGTACTCTCCTGTCTCTTGATTTTGATTAAACAGTTTTTGCCCAAAATTATTCCTTTGTTCATTTATTTTTATTTTTTATCTGCTATTTCAGCCAATTCATTAAAATGATCGCACTATGACATATTTTTAATTAATAAGTAAAATATCACTACAAGATTATTTAAAGCTTCTATTGAAACCTTATTCAGTACTTTTACTTGATGTTAAGATCTCATTTATTAAAAGTATTTGAAATGTTATTGCCTCGTAAATAAATTAACAGTAGTAAAATAATATAAAATCATTATTTATTATTAAGAGTATAAAGTAAAAAAGAGTATATTTTAAAATCATAATTAACTCTTATATGAGTATTTTAATAGTTAATTATGATTCTAACAATAATAATTAACTCTTGCCCGTATTCCAAACTATATAGATTTTTATACAAGAAATGCAAGGGAGTTAAAATAAAAAAATCTTGCTACCTCAGCTTGGACTCCAACCCGAGTCTCCTGCTTTCTGGGCATGTATGCTGGCCACTACACCACTGAGGCTAGCCAGATAATCTCTTCTAGTCCCCGCACTTTACTATGAATTTAAACCCCTGAGTAAAACGAATATATCGTCTTATGCTCGAAGGAGCTAACATTGTCAGCTATGAATCCTAAATTTAATGTGGAATTAAATACCACAAATGAAAATCATTATTTAAAAAAAAAAATGATATAGCTTTTTGTTTCTCTTATGTAATTGATTTATTCATTCTTCATTCAGGGCCTCATTGTTTAAAATAAAGTATTGAAAATTAAAAAGGAGTGATTCTAATCTAATCCATATAATATTCATTCTCCACGAGTCTTTTGTCAAAAACAATTGTTTGTGATTTAATCATATGTTCAAAAAATGTGTGGCCATGAATATTAGTGTTAAAGTTTTGGGAATGAGATCAGCTTGAGCTATACTTTGAAATACTTATATTTTTGTGTGATGGTTACTATTTTGATCCAGTCTTTTACTTACTGTTTTAAGAGTTTGTTATGCAATTAATTCAAATTTTTAATTACTAGTTTAAACAAATTATTTTTATTTCATTTTTCAGAGTCTGTTCTTACCGATAGCGAATGCCCACAAGATGTAAAAGTGAATGTGTCTAGCTCAGGAAAACATTGTATGTTTGCATACAAAAGGATAGAAGCTAAAATAGCTTGGCCAAAAAACACATCCCAGTAAGAGATGTTACGTTGATCAGGTTGTTACCTGATGTGCTCTGTTTCGAAATTGATTTTTCAGTTGTTGTTTTTATTTTATTTTATTTCCTGATTGTTCAGAATAAGTATTTTAAATCTCTTTTGGAAATCTCATATTAACTATTACTTCATGTTTAATTAAAGAATGCTTTTTATTTCCTAATAGACTGCATTAATAAACATTTACATTCTTGGGAATTACTAAAGTATTAAATTATCTGAGAATAATATTTAAACTCATTAAAAATTACATATTTAAATAACCATATATTTTAAATATAATCTTTTAAATTTAGAATCCAACTACTAATTTTTTTATAATATAAACCTTGTACATTGCCATTATTTTCAGTAATAATTTAAAAGAATTGAATATATTTGTGGGATCACTAATAGTTTTTTACCTCTCTAGTTATACCATTTTATTTATAAAAAAAAATATTCAATCAATTTATACTTTACGAGGATTGTATTTTTTTTTTTTTTTTTTTTCGTGAATAAACTTTCATGAGGGGCCTTAGTAGTGAACAGAACATTAGTGTAGATTGTGACACCTCTTTTAAACCCCTGGGAAAAGTAACAGTTACTTTGAAATGGAGCAGTAGGGACAAGGAGACAAAAAGACAAAAACAAATTTATGGGAAAAACTGATTCATTTAAAAGTTGATTTATGTTCAAAGTTTTATTCTGTTATCTCTGAAGTTAGTAAAGCCCTCTTTAGGGCTATAAGGCAATAGTTCTTTCCTTGTCTCTATTTCCTCATTTTATGGTATATATTTTCTTAAATTTGATTTGACTTCATCCTAGGTGTCTATTTATCAATATTCTCTCATTGTATTTTAATATAAGAATTCTATTAAAACTTAATATTTAATGCTAGTCAAGAAAAAACAAAACAATATTACATATGAGTTAAAAATATTGTTGATAGTTTTTATCGAGTGACAATATCATTGTATTCTTGAGCTGGTTTGTGAAACACCTATATTTGCTCATTCTTTTGCTTAAAATGTTCTTATCTATGTATGGGTTATCTTTTATCTTCCTTGTATTTAATACATGGATATTGTTGCTCAAATTGAAGATCATGTAATTTTATGTATTAAATGGTTGGCTCAAGTAAATAATATGAATAGCTATGCTACTTTTAATTGTTTAATTCATGTGAAGAAATAGGTTATGATTTCACAAGTGAGCTTACCGCTAATTCCTTGGAATAAATCATTGATGAATTAATGTGAAACTCGTTAGCTCAATAGTGATTAGTAGAACAGGTTATGTGCTGATAATACTTATTTTATTGCTTTTATTTACCTTACATTTCAAGTTCTAAAATATATTTGGTTATCTGTATGAATTTTCAATTTTTCTGTTATTTTAAGTGCAATTATACTTTAAATATGTGATTTATTTTGTTTAAAAGTGATTTAAAATTTTTATTTATTTTCCAATGTTAAAATATCGCTGGTGGTTTACTTAAGTTGTCATAAATTAATTAAAAGTGGACTATGGAAAATGAGGATATTGCAACCGTCCTATTCTTCAGAGTTCGTTGGAAGCATTTTAATTAATTTAAATTGATTTATTTAGCCAAGATAATTAAAAAATAAGTAGAAATAAACTAGAACTTTCTTGTTTAAGTGTCTCAAAACCATCTAATAAAAATTTTAATTGAAATTTTTAAAAATGTAATTATTCATATTTAAATAATCCAAAATACCCACAAAGTATTGGCAGGAAGATAGTATTGAGGTTACTACCAATTATTCACTCTTAATTAATATAATGCCACTATTAAACACAGCCTACTAATCTGAAATAATTTGATTTTCATCAGAAATATTCTACACCTAAATTATTTTTGAGCCAATGATTTAATTTTTTTTTTAAATTATTATTAATGACTGTAGAATTTGTATAATTGATTTGTACATAAATTATTAGTGTTAAATCGTCTTGCGAGGGTATACTTGCCCGAAGGGTTTTGTCAACTTGTATTTAGCATTGTTTATATTTAATTTTTAGTAACTTAATATTTATAATTTTTTTCTATTCCTGTATAAAGTGTAACTTCTCCCTATGTGTCTATTTGTTATTTTTCTTTTATTGTGGCCATTGAAGGCCTAGATATTGTTACTAACAAATTCTTTACCAGTAGAACTTTCATACCTGGAAGACCCTTTTTTGGTAGCATTAAAATACAATAAACAGTTTTCTTTGTGGAATGGTTGTTTTTTTTTTGTTTTTTTAGCCTTCCATTTCCTTTTAAACATTTTTTCCAAAGAACCTTGTAACTCTTGCTACATTATATGTTTCACTTTGTAGTTTGTTGTTTGATTACTTTCCCTTGGCTTTCGTTAAACTTTTATAGCTGAGTAATGTTTCAAGCATAGCTGAACCATGAATTGCTTACGTCTCTTAAATATTAAAATCTTAATTGCTTAGTAAAATAAAACTTACCCCAGTAAATAGTATTATAAACTTCATTTTATGTTTACTATAACTTCCTATATTTGTATGTTTACTATAACATTTTATGTTTACAATAAGTCTTCCTACTCCATAGCAACATTCCTAAAAGGCATAAAGATTGGAGAGACTTTCTCAATGAATTATTATATCTGTGAGCATTGTTACTGGTCAGATAAGATTCTTAAGATAAAAATTTCTAATTACATAACCACATTATTGTCATACCTGATCACAATTCAAGAGGCTGTTTCAAACAAACTATTCTGCCATTCCTGAACTCTTCTTTAAAAATATTAATAGGAAAATTATTAATTAATTTCTATTAATGATTTGTTTTATATCATAAGCTATTTATGTACAGTCCTATTTACTTACTTTCTTTTGTATATAATTACAGTTATGAAACATTTAAATCCTTTTACAATTCAGATCAAATCCCACAATTAAAAACACAGTATAAATCTGAATAATATAATCAGGTAATAAATTGAGTTTTGATTAGTTGAAAAATAATAATAAATTAAGCTTAAAGATGGCCTATATTAAATATAGAAAACATGGAAGATGAATTATAAAAATCTTTCAGCATACTTCATTTAATGTAAGCAATGATTGATCAACCTAAGAATTATTCAAATTGGGGTATTTATTTAGGAGTTATTTTTTTATGTTTTAACAAAAGGCTACTCCATGTTTTCTATCCATTAATATTAGTTTTAAAAGGAATAATATAAAGGGAAAGATGATCAGTGTTGAATCTCTTAGAGTAAAATCCCAAGTGTTATTGTTATATCAGGGAAATTTTCATTTATTATTCAAGCTTTATTTTATTTTATTTTATAATTATGTACAAATAGAGTTCAAGAAACTTTTGGTGAATTTAATTCAATCCAGTCACTATATTTATCCACTCTAGTATATACACTTGGTATTCCCTCAAGCCCGCATTGGTCTGATCCAAATGAAAGAAGACCAATCTGAAAGTAAAATAAAACAATTTTGTATTATTTCAGTTAATTAATTTTGAAAATTATTAAAAATATGCATATCATATATTAAATTACCAGATTACTATGTTGAAAGTAGTTTTCATTATATTTTTCCCAAATTTCTCTTTCACAGTAAAAGCAGAGCTACACAGTCAGGCATAGCATCCTCAAATCAACCTCATTACAACAATTATGTGTTTCTTATTTTTAATATGGACCACCAGTGATTATACAATGTGTACATACTGACAACAAAATGACTATTTTTCTTAATGAGTGGTGAAATTTCACTATATATATTTAATTACACTGAGTGTTTGTTATTTTTATAACATTTATTAGAAAAACTAAATAACAATTGTAAAGCTCTTCAGGTAATAGCTCCAATTCAGTTATTCTATGACTAAAAGTGTGAAATACTAAGAGAAAAATAATACTATGTGTGTGTGTGTGTGTGTGTGTGTACCTTCAGTTAGTATTAACATATTTGGCACTGACAATTGATTTATAGTAATAATTTTAAATCTTAAACCTTCATAAGTTAGAGGCGATATTTTCACCACTATGATTTTTATTCATTGATCACCAAAATTTCGTCCACCAGTCGTATTTTTTTATTCAGGCAACTTTTATTTTTTCACTGTCCACTCCTTATGACCATTAAAGGGTTAAACCCTCTTAGAGCTAATATATCAAGCTCTTATGAAATAGCAGGCCTATATAAGTAATGCTTATAATCCCTAATTTAATTCAATATACCCAGCCATTTTCTGTAAAAATTTGTAGAAAAAACATTTTTTAAATAAAATAACTTACAAAAAAACACTAATTTTGAAGCAGAGTTTATGATTATTATTTGCCAGCTGATAAAAACAATTTTTTTAATCAGAAACATACTGAATTGAATAATGTTTATGTACTGGAGTCATATTTAAGTCAAATTTGAAATAATTTAGAAAGAAAGACATTACTAAGTCTATTATGGTTTAGTACATAATTTTCTGCATTTTTTATCTCTAGGATAAACCTTAAGTGAATGAAATATATTTGGACATTTACCAATCATGGAATAAAATATTATTTATGCAAACAAAATCAATATATTGATGTATAACTTAAATTATAAAAATGCAGGCAAAACACATCCAATTTTTAATGGTCAAATGTGGCATGCTATGAAGGGAGCTAGAGAATGTAGTCCCTTTAATTAGTGGAGGAGTTAGGTGGATGCTCCTCAAGATCAGCAAGGTTTTCGACATGCCCCAGCTTGGGTCAGGGTTTAAAACTGGGATGGAGCTTCTAAACAACTGTGTTTAACTACCATTAAAGTATAGTGCGTCGACTTCTGAGATCAATGGTGCTAAATCTTTATTTACAACTCTACCTGGTAATAACAGCTTCTTGAGTTAGGGTCTAAAATCACAAGAGGTGCTCCCCCAAACCCTGAGCAAGCATCCTTTCCTTCTCCACCAACACAAAGTTCTGTATCTGTGATAGGTACTGAAGGACCATATAGAAGTGAACAAGTTTCTAATGGCTGGACAGGCAGATCCAACCATTGCTGGTTTGTCAAAGCATCTGTAAAAAAATAAAATAAATAAATTAATTAAATATATAATTTTAGGTGCACCCCCCTCTCACTCCCAAAAAAATTTTCATGCAGGAGCTACTTAAACTAAGGTAATTTCTCATTCCTCAGTATCATAGCTGATTATGTGTATATGAACTTCCATGTCCTATAATCCCCTACACTTATTGAGTGTATCATTTATTAATAAACTAATCTATGTTCAGTTTCTTAGTCGAGAATTTTTGGGGTTTGTAATGAACCAAAAAAAAAAAAAACCTGTGAATGCAGGAGCTATGTAAACTAAACAGATTCTTAATGCTTGATTAAAACTTTTATAGAAAAGAGTTAATGACTTAATGGGAGCAATATGAAAACATGGTTGCAATAATGTTATCTAGTTTTCAGCAACTTTCACATTGAATAATCAAAGAAAAAGATAGAATAGGAAGAATATAAAGATATATGTGTGCACAGTATCTCCAGATGCCGTTAAATAATGCAATAAAAAGTTTTGAAGAAGTTGCTTTAGTTGAAATTAAAATGTAAACCATTCTGATTAGATCTGTTAGAGTAGTTTTGGTTTGCTTAAAACTTAAAGTGAGGTTTGCCTATTTTGAGAGTATGTAATGCATTATCAATCAAGAAGGAACCATGGATTTCTTAGAATGAGGAATGACAATTTATCACATGAAAATTTATAAGATTTTGAGTAAGAGGAATGATTTACTAATATGTTCAGAAGAATATTTCTGAATTCAGTATTAAATTTTCAGAATGAAGCTAAATATAATGAACATTTTTTTTTTCTACTGCTGCTTTTTTCAGTCTTATTAATGGTAGGAAGAGAGATGCAATTTGATTAGCAGTCTGTAGCCTAATAGCTAAATTAAATTTAGTAGCTTAAGGGGATGTGTAACTTTTATGTACTTTTCGAAAGCAATGCAAATACTGTAAATGCTTTTGTGGAAAGAAAAGTAATTGCACTTGACTTTTGTTGTACTTGTACAGAGATGTGTAAAAGGTGTTGGAAAAAATATTAATAGTTATCTCAAATTTAGATTTTGCCCAAATGGCATCTCGTTTTCTTATTTGTTGCAGACTTTTGGACTAATCTCCAGAAAAGGCCACCATATGTGGTTAGATTTATTGCATATAGGTCTTGCTAAGTGATTTTTAATTCCCATATGAGCTTAATCAGTTTTTTAATTAGTTCAACTAAAAATATATCATATGTGTGCCTGTCTAATGGATTTTTCTCTTCAATTAATATCCTAGGTTAGCCCAGAAAACATTCTCTTTTGCTTCTGAAAGATAGAAAACCACAGAAGCTGTGTATTGATTTTTGTGACTTGTCCATTGCAACTTTAGAGTTCTCGTAAAATATCCTAGTATATTTTTCTATTAAAGGACTAAATACAATTTGGAGGTAGTCTACTCAAAACATTATAGGAACCGTTTCCACAAGTATTAATACTTATAGCAGATGTTGCTTAATATAAATATGTTAATTAATTAATAATAATAGGGTGAGATAGATTCGGCCCGTCAATTTAAAATAAAAATAGATTAGAAACATACTTACTGCTTTGGCTTGAAATCTTTCCCCATCCAACTAATTTCGCCTTATGACCAACAAATATGTAATTTGAATCTTTTTTATATGTACAAATTGGTTGAATGCTGACTGAAAAAAAAAAAAAAATCAATTGCATAGAAAAAAATAATAAGATCTGGTGTCTTTTTTTTTCTTTAGTTATATAATGTTGATGCATATTAATAAAATTGTATTTAGATTATAATTAATGAACTATAATGAAAAATAAAATATTAGTTTTAAACAGACTCTTAACTTTATTTTTTAAATAATTAACAAAATTAAGCAGTGTATACCTGAATAGTTTAATGGGTACTTCAGAATTAGAAGAGCAATGTTGTTTGCAAATGTTTTGGAATCATAATTCGGGTGTACTACTATATGATTTAAAGGAACATCCAATGCAGTTTGAGCACAATATCCATAGGTGCAGTCTGGTTCCTGACCGTGGTCGTACTCCCCTACTTTGACTGAAACACTTGAAGCAACCAAACATTTATTCAATTGAAATAATTAAATTTATGTATGTATTTGTGGTCGAAATTCTAGTATTTATAATACAGTATGCATTTCTGGTTTCTGTTTCTAGTATGTATTAATGGCTACAGATTTATAGAGCAGCCAAACATCTCAAACATTTACAGTCCCAACAATCCAAAATATTAAGGCTACTTTCCCATGCCATTAAATACATTATGTACTAACTATATACACAAAATTAAATATACCCACAAAACAAATATAAAATACATAAAGGGGAGGAGAAACTAAATAAACTTAGTGTAGAGGTTTGATTAGATATGAAGGTGGTTTTAAATGGAAATTCTTTCATTTTAGCCCTAAATATTTTTAAACAAATTTTAAAAATATTTAATCTAAGTGGTAACTATGACATTAAATGAAACAAAATACTAATATAATTATTAAGTGGCTTATTAATGTCTAGAATAAGTGACTAATTTTATCTCTATAAATGTTACTTACATTTTATGAGTAGAAGATTTAGCTAATGCACAATGGGCTGCCGTAAGAATGGTCCTTTTATTAATAATAGAGCCACAGCATAAATAGTCAATACCATTTGTGAGAATATCTGAAATTTATTTATATGGTAATATACTGCATTATACTCTGTAATATTATGCTGATTTACATTTATACTTATTAATTACTAAACCCTACTTGCATTTTTCTTTATTATTATATTTCCTTTTAAGATATCAGGCTGTTCATGTTTGTAACAAGACATAACTATTACAAAAATTAAAAATATCCACCCATCGTACTTTAAAAGAAGCTAAAATACAATCCAAGAACGTGTCACTGTACACACACACCAAATACTCGCGCTATGTGGGGTTTCGGATAAAACCGAAAATCTTTAATATGTTTTTTACTTTTAGAATCAAGAAAAATATCTAATAAATCTATAAATTAGCAAAATCAATTTGTAATGTAACATACTAGTAATATTTAGAGGATCTTAAATATGCTTTCTTAACAAACTATCAAGCCTCCAAGATATAAAGATGTTTTTATTTCAGGTACTCCCCCTCTTCTGTTGATCCAAATTTCCTGGTTATTGAAGTTAATCAGGCTTCAGCTTAGCTGAGGGAATCCGTTCAAGACATCGAAACGGATGGAACTAGCGCTGCGGTTCAAGTCAATACTTTATCGAAGCTTTCTCAGTGCCATGGGTTTTTAGAATAGATTGGCTTCCTTTAGAAAGCTCCTACCTCTATCTAGTTAGTTGAATTGGAGAATATATAGGAAAAAATGCAAACATATTTTGATTTCATATCATCATAATAACCATAACTGCATTCTCTGACACTATTAATAGTCACTAAAATTATGTAATTTATCTGCTCTTTTGCTGAGAGTGAAGGTGAACAATTATTATTTAAGTCATAATTATGAAATTATATTTGTGTGATGTGTGTATCAGTGATATGTGAGCTCTTTGTGAGAAAAATCATACTGAAAAGGAGCTTGCCTGCTTTCTCAAGAAGGCTAAAAGTTTTTTTGATGTGAGGTGCTTAATAAGTAGTTCAATGAAAAGAAACTAACAAATTAAATTATTATGCCTAAACTTTAAAATGTTTTCTATTAAGTAACAAAATTGCATCTTTAGAAGGATGTGGGGTCAAAAACCCCAGGGTTACTTGAAACCTGTCACTTGAGTAAAAGTTTTCTTAAACAATTGTGGCCGTAAAATTTATTTCACCAACATAACTGGTTTTGTTCCATTAAAATGACTGTTCAAAAATATACATTGTAAACTATTAAACAAATTGATCAAGAGTTAAGATTTATCTTAATCCATAACTTTGGCTTGAAACATTGAAATGGTTTAATAATCCTATTGTTACTTAAATTCGACCATTCTTGATGCTCTTCAAATAAATAACCAACAATAAAGGTTTTTTATTAAAAAATATTGAAATATTCATTCTTCAGTTTTCAGTTTCAATTAATTTTCTAAATTGTAATTTAAATGAAATTTTAATTGTAGAATTTAATTGATTAGTTGCTGAGAAATTCACTTAGTAAACTAAGCTACTGACAATTTTTTTTCTTTTTTTTTTCAAGAATAACCCCACTTACACCAATATATCTTTCTTTGGTTGTCTTTAGACTTTGTAAGCACCTAAATACTCCCTTCTCAAAAGCAAATAAGAGGAGTGTAAGATAGTACCTTCATTACCAACTTGCCTCAAGACAAGAACTAATTTAATATTTCTTTATAAAATAATAAATACAAACATTTAAATACTAATAAATTCTACTTGCTGTTCAAATATAACAATTATAATAATAATATTTATTAATTTTTGAAATATCATTATTATCATGAAATATCAAGAAATAAGGAAAAATGTTTGTTGTTTCCACCCATGGGATTTTAGGACTTAAGTCATACAAGAAAATCTTTAGAAAATGTTAATAGCAATTTGATTTTATAAGTAAGGAACAGATTGCACTAATTTTTTAACTTTTAATATTTATGTTAGCTAAACAGCTTTCAAGATTGGCAATCCCATCATCATTGCTGGTATTATGGAGTTTACCCCATTCCTAGGAAAATTTTATGTAAAAGGGGCATGCCACTTAGTGATACTTACTTTTGAAGCCAACTCTGACAACCCAGGGATGAGAGCCAAGCCCATAATAGTTGGTCGCCCACCAATTGGAGAGCTGAGGCCTGCCACACTGGGACCCAGGAGGAGCGGGTTGAGGAGGCGGTAGAGCTTGGCATGTTTGAGGACAGCAGACCAACGGCTCATGCCCTCTAGAGCCACAGGTCAGGCCTCTAAGCCTGAAGCACAGTTAAGTGTTTCTGAGCTGTGCAGAATGTAAACGAGTTTAAATTAATAGAAGATTTTGATCGGTAATGAATGATCAGAAACCCTTTCTTACAGGCCCACAACTTGTAAAAATGGTCTTCTTAATAACTTTCTTGACACAAAAAAATTCACAAAACTGTAGAATATGGAAACTTTCCAATAATTATTTATGCTTAATCAACTTTTGAAGCTTAATGAACATTAGACGAAACATCATTTCAACATTCCTTCTGTTATAGTTAACTTTTCATAAAGTTCTGGATTATTTCCATAAGAATTACTCTATTTTAAAATATTTCATAACTCATTCTAGGATGAGATGGGAGGAAGCAGTATGCAACAGAACCTCAAGTATTCAGTGATTGTAAATCAAATGGGCAACCAATCTAATAATGATATATCTTAATATATCTTATGTGATTACCACTTATGGATGCTGGAAGTTCATTGAGACTTATTAGGTCATTCACTAGTAAGAATCATTTCCAAGTATTTTTGTCTACACTAGTATTGCAGAACCTTGCTTATGGTATACTGGGTAAATTCAACCACTAGCCACGACATTCTCAGACTGCATAGAGCCCTGCACTTCCCGCTCCATGACAATCAGTTTCCCTTGATGATCAACGACCTTAAGCAATTATCCAGTAGAATTTAAGTTTTTTTCCGAAAAAGTAGAAGGCAAGCAAAGCTGGATTTCAAATACATGGAAACCTTGACAACTACTTTCTGAAGGAACAATCAGCCAAGCTTGTCATGCTGTGGGGCTGAGGAATTAAAGTTAAACAACTACAAGTTTCAGTTAAGTATCATGATAAACAAACAAGTCCAGTTAAATATGAACCCTCTTCCTCAAATAGAATACATTTTATACTAATGTATTATCATCAGGACCCTATGTTGAAAGGTGGAAAAATTTATAAAGCTTTTAAGATTTTGCAAAGCCCTGGGAGTTTTGGTGTATCCTTTTCGAAATGACAAGCAGAGTTCCAGTGTATCATAGATGTATAGTAGAGAAGTAGGGTCTCAAGGATAAATTTTATGCCCTGATTGGAGATATAGCTACTTGCGGAAGCGATCAAGTGAAGTGTAGGATTTCTAAAGCCAGACTCTGCTTTGATAAAAATAAAAGGTTGCAAAATATTTTTTGAAATAGAACGCTTTTGCTGTAGTTAATTATCTTTTTTTTTGCACCAACTATTTACTTTTCCAAAGTTAAAGAAAGATATTCTACTTGCACCGAGGAACACAATAAGTGAGAATTTACCTTATAACGTGGAACAGATTTGTTTTTGACAAAGCTTAATTCCAAAGAGGTGATTTGTAAAACTTGTAAAAATTATAAAATCATAAGAAAATCAGAAATAAAATATTCTAAAGGCTTCCATGGTCTCCAGAAATATTCATAAATTCTTCTTTCGAGTTTGACCATATCAAACAGTTGTTTTTTTTCCAAGCTATCACACATCCAGTGATGGCTTCTTCAGTGCTCATCACAAGATGTGCAAATTCTTGGCAAAAAATAACTTTCAGACATGGTCAAGCCCGGAAAAAGAATTTGTGAAGAAATACAATTGTTAAAGTCATGAAGAGATATTTAAGAGGATTCACTAGACAAGCAACCCCATCTAGCTGAATGGGAATAGAAAATGAAAAGCTTGTGATCAATGTGGGGTAAAATGGAACTGCGAGTTTTCATCTCGATTAATTTCTACTGTTACATGGAGCTGTTACACCTCAAAATATAACATTTTGAAATTTTAGATAATATATAATAGAGATATTGCAGAGTTAGTAATTCTGGGTGCACCTGCATCTTTTTATATTATCATTTACTTGAACTACTCTTGAATCAATTTGTATAATTTTAGCATTAGCAACACCTTTTAATGTTGAATTCTGACATACATTAATTATTAATATAACTATCATTAATGCTTAAGTAAATTAATTATTAATTTCCATTATTTCATAAGAAATAATTACTTGTCAGTCTGTAGACATGATCTCTTGAGAAGTTGAGCCATAATATGGCAATCACTGAGAGGTATGCAGGCACTTCCGATTGAACATAAGAAGTCTTGCTTCAATGAATAATCTATTATTTTTGGCGTCCTTGAGCCTCCTTCCTCTTCAATAACAAGAGCTTCTGAAAATAAAATCTTCAAAATAAATTATTTTATTTAAAAATTGATTTTGCTCAACTGGTTTGCGTTTAATATTTAGTGCCTTCAGGAAATAATTTATACTTAAAATATAAATTTATAAAAATAAAAAAACAGCAGTTACAAATGAAAATTGGAGCCTATCACTACCAAGACTAAGTAAAAGAATGAGATTACCCAAGGTCTCCTATGTAATTGTTCTTTAGAGCGTTATTAATTACCTAATAATAATTAATATTTCAGTTTTGACTTATACTTGGTAGTGGAAGATTCCAATTTACATTTTTAACTTATATTTGTAACAGAAAGTTATAATTTATACTTTTGAAGAGGTGACAATATTATACGCGAAACTTGTCAAGCAAAATACAGTATTAAATGAAACAATAGTGCTGCTGTATTTTTCACAGATTACCCACACAACAGTGTAAAAAATAAATGCACTAAATGCTAACAAATTTATTTTTTATTTTTTTATTTTAAGCAATATTCTCACTATTTGAGTTAAAGAGCCCATAGAAAACTTTTTAAACCAAATATTCAAAATACGACCTTCTGTTTTCTACTTATTAATGGAAGAAGTAAGGAGAAAGAAAAAAAAAATTCTAATATTAATGGTTAATTGTCCGACTGGTTTCGCATTATTAGACATCTCTTCAGGAGCTCCTATCATCTCAAATATAAAACATAATTCATAACTCTTAAATATTGTTCACGTAGGCTTCGTCGGTCGTCAGATGTATTTACCATTTCATCTTCCGGGTTGAATTGAACCGAGTCAAATTGTTGTTATTTGCCGAGCTTTCGCACATCATGTGATGGCTTCTTCAGGGCTGAAAAGAGAATGAGAGTTGTAAAGAGAGATTTTTAATACCATCTGGATTTTTAAAAATCTCTCTTTACAACTCTCATTCTCTTTTCAGCCCTGAAGAAGCCATCACATGATGTGCGAAAGCTCGGCAAATAAGAACAATTTGACTCGGTCCAACCCGGAAGATGAAATGGTAAATAACTCTTAAATAGTTAGAAAAAATTTGTTATCTTCAATTTAAGGTTACATCTAAGCACACCTTCTCTTTTAAAATAAATAATAGATATTTCTTGGTCACTTATTAATAAACCAAGACCAAGAAATATTTATTCATGTATATAACTTCCTCTGAAGTAACCCTCCTCTTCCAATTTTACAAGATAAAAAAAGATTATAAATTTTACAGTTATTTATTTAGCATCAAATTTTAAAATTGATCTACAATCCAAGCATTAGTAAACATAAATCCCTTCGGACAGGAGCTCCTCAAACTAAATAAATTTTCCATGTTTCATTAAAGATGGTCATCAATAAAAGCAAATAACTTCTTTCCACTCAAGTCAGGCTTCTAGTTTGTGTTCAATGTTTTTCGTCTCATTATAAAATATCTTATTAAATAATAATATGAATTTTCCTATAAATTTCAAAGACCACAAACTTAGAAAAAATACATTTTCTACCTGTAGTGTTTAAATTTAAATTTTTTTTTCATTTTACTAATAATAACGAAAATATTGATGATTATAAAAATTAATTCATTAAATTATTTGCAATAGAATGCTGACAAATTTTGTTTATAAGTAAGAAAATTAGAAGGCCAACTCCAAATTTGAATTAATAAATATTTTCCTCAATATGTGTCCTTCATAAAAATGTAAAAAAAAAAAAATTGACTATTTTTTAAGATGATTGGTAAAAACAAATTTTCAGAAAAGTACATTTTACTCCAATCACACAATATAAAGTTTTTCTTCGATCTAACTTGAACAAGGAAATAGACAATTTCTTAATTGAGGATTTCTGGTCAGTATTGATGAAGTGTTACAGTTGTCCGTGATGGATTTAAGTTTGATTTTGACATTGGTTTAGGTCAGTAGCTTTGGTTTGTTGAAAGGATATACAATAATCAAATCATTTTTGATTATTGTATATCCTTATATATCACAATATATAAAAAATTGTGAGGTTTTCAACAAAGACTTGAAATATATCCTTTTTTCTAATATAT
>KZ808201.1:43039-56732 GCA_000696205.2 Oncopeltus fasciatus | reverse complement strand
CTTATATTCTCAAAAGTGAGTCTGCAAACTTCAAAAAGAAATTGGAAAGGCCGATGCCAGGGGTTGTTTAATGGAATTTTTCTGTTGAATTTTATGGAAAATATTGCAATAAGCTGAGGAAAAAAGATGCCATCTTTGTCCTGCCTATCATTAATAGCAGTAGGATTAATGAGAGGGTCAAAAAATTCATATTACGATTCTTAATGCAGTATTGGTGTTGTTTAAATCTTTTATTAAGATGGTTCTTTGTTAACCAATATATGAAGCCGATCAATTTTTATCTGAACATGGAATTAGGTATATAACGTTGGATTGCTGGGAAATGGGTACAAGATCTTTCAGGGAAGTATAAAATTGTCGTAATTTATTATTAGTGTGGTGGCATATATTAACAAATGTGAACATACTTATCACAGGCATATGCTAAAATATAATAATTATGAATAAAATTCTTTATATATAAATAGTTCATTATTCAATATGTTTATTAGAATATTCATTTTTACCTGCTACAACGGTAATTTTCTATGTACCTACACATGATTATACATTAGAAGACAATTTCGCATTAGAAGTCTATGAATATTCATTCATTGGAGCAAAGTGAACTAGTGGGAAGAGCATCATTCACAGCTCATGTCTGATTAAAACTCTTCTTGAACCACTTCAATAATTCAAAATAATGATACCACATTTTGTACATATGATAAATAAGAACTAGGAAATTTTATGATTAAAGAAAATTGAAAAAGATTTTGCCATTCTCTTATTGTGCAAGCATCACTTTTGTTTCTATATTATCAGGGTATTGATATTCAAGTTTTTTTTAGCATACTTCCTTTAAGGAAATCAAGCTATTCATACCATGATGAAACTTTAGAAAAATTTGCACAGATTTTCACTGATCCTATTTGGGAATAGCTAATAATATGTTCTATGTACATGTGAGTGAGTGAGTATGTATGTGTACACTTAGGTGTTCACTATTTTTTAAATAAAGAAACCTAATTAAGTATTTTTTGGTTAACCCTTGTTTGATATTATTAATGGTTAAAATCCAGTTGGTGTAGAAATTCAACCAGATTGGGGGGGAACAAGGATTTAGAGGAATACCAATATTGTAAAAGGAAAACCAATTTCATTAATGGTGAATATCTTTGTATTTTTAAGAATAAAGAAAAAAGTATAGAGCAGGTGTAAAATTTAATTTTCTTTCGTTTATTTTCTATGAGTTATTGAAAAAATTGTATATTGAATAGGATATTTATGACTGTAATTATGGAGATTGAGCACTTCTATTTTTCCGCCTGATTGTGATTTTACCTTTTACTTTGCTTGCTCTCTCCTTCTTTTATATTTTACTCTCTTGTATATGTACTTCTTTAAGTAAATAAAGGAAATTTGTTTTTGTTTTTATGTAGTGATTTATTTGAGCATAAGTAGGATCATTGTGTAAGTAGGATAATGATATATGAAATTCTTGTTCATTTGATATACCATATAAGAGATAAGTGAAATAGTTATTTGTATAAATTTTATCTTTAGCCATTAAGAAACACTAAATTGTCATTTTGAATTGTGTCTGTGCCAGGGCAAGAATTTTGTTCTTTAATTGATCTCATATTAAAGTTATTTTGTATTATTTACCAATACTTCTTCTGGGTTCAACCGTGTCTTGGAGTTTTTAGGTGCCAAGCTTTCGCACATCATGTGATGGCTCATTCTCCATTCAGCCCTGAAGAAGCCATCACACGATGTGCAAAAGCTTGGCACCTAAAAACTGCAAGACACGGTTGAACCGGAAGAAGGATTGGTAAATATGTCTGAGGACCGTGGAAGCCTACGTGAACATCTTATTTTGTATTTTTAATTTATTTGCAGCATAATTTTGATTGGGCATTTAACTCTCATAAGTATAGAATAATGAATTAATACTAGGTTAATATAGATTTTTATATTTAGTCTGATAATGGCCTTAAAAATCTGATTGAAAATTTTGAGTGAAACTATTGGATGCTTTTTGTAGGGGTTTGGTGTCATGGAGGGGACGTTGTGTCACTAAGATCCCATTTTCATGATATATTATGACGAAAATGGGATCTTAGTGACAAGACATCCCCTCTCGCCTTCATGATAACCCTGAAGATGGCTTACAATGTAAGCCAACACATTGGCAGATAATTTAAAAAATACACATTTTTTTTAAATTTGTATTTTTTTTTTTTTTTTTTGGATCTACCTTGACTGAACTCCTACAAAAACATCTAATAATAATATCTACGGTCAAAAAAATACCCTCCAATTGTGTGAAACTCTTTTTCCAATGATAATGAACCAAAATGGAAAGAAGTGGCTTTTTATGATGGCCAAAGTGGAAACATAAAATTGAAATTGCATCCATTTAACAATTTTTCACTGACAAAAGAACTGCTCAAATGCTATTTTTTTTAGCAAATTCAAGGCAACCGATGAGTAGAGCCAAGACTGGATAATTATCAAAAAATATATCTTATAGAGAAGAATTCATTCAAGTTTGTTACAAACTAAAAAATTACTCTTTTGGAAACAAAGAGTGTTGTAATTTTTGTCATTCAAAATTAATTAAAAAGAAATTAGCCTCATTAGCAAAGGAACTCTTGATAAATTCAGAGCACAAATTAATATGATGCTTAAGAAATTATAGGGAAATCAACTATTATCACAAATAATCGAGAGATTTTTTTTTCTGCGTGTTAATAACAAAATTTTAATCAATCTGAGCAAAACCATTATGAAGGAAATATCATAATTGCTCCTCGAGATATATCAAAACACACTGCTTACATTTTAACACAAATTCCTGCATCAGTTAATACTTTTCTTTCAGTGTGAAGGAACAAGAGGATTTTCACTTCAAACAAGTGTTATTAGTTCAAAGGTATTTAATTCAATAATAATTTAAATATAAGTATTAAATTGGTCTTGGTATACTGACCACACTGCACAATGATGTGAACATGGCAACAACCCTTTCGAATTCTCGATAAAAACTCTTGCCAAACAAACTCACTAATTATTTTCTTATATTCTCAAAAGTTATTTAAAAAAATATCAAATAACATGAGTTTTTTTTAAAGAAACACCAAACAAGTTTAGTATCAAGCATTGTATAATCATTTTGTTTATGCTAACGAGGCCTCTCGAAAAACAGTTAAGTATGAAAATATATAATTTATCCACCGCTTGATCTAAATCTGGGGTATTATTCATTCATGAGGCTTAATATATGATGTACAAAAGTAACTTTTGAAATCTTCATTTATTATATAAAAAACTCTCGATACAATATCGGAAAATAATTCATTCAAGAGGCTTTCTGTGAAAAAAAAAAAAAAAAAAAATGTTCAATTTCAGTCCATTTTGAAACTTTAAAAGTAGTAAGAATCTGTTTTTAAAAATATAAATAACTAAATAGTTTATACAGCTTGAATTGCATAACTGGTTGAGATATTCAAAATAAATAAATAAATTAATCTTTCGACAACTCGGTATGCAATATAATATTTAAAATAAAGTAATAATAGTTCTTAAATAATTATGGCTTTACCAGGATTGTTAAATTCAATCATAATTGAAATAAGAAAGAGAATCACTTAGAGAAAAATTGGCTATTGCCTGCAGAAACTTTTTTTCTTTCAATTAGGAGCATTTGTTTTTGGTATATTTTTTTATTCAATCCTAAAGATAACCAAATGTGAAGTTATTTTCAAAAATTTCTAAGTATAAATATTGTTGAAGTACAAGGATATTTCTATGAATTATGCTGAAAGGTGATAACAGTTTCAACATTTGATAGCAATTTTTTTTTTTTTTTTTTTTGTATTTTGTTTTATTTATTTAAGATATATTCTGTTTAAAGGGACTTGGTGGGATCCAGCAGATTCCAGTTGGATGTATGACTACTAATCCTCTTTCACAATTTCCTGGATATTCTGCCCCACCAGGAATGAATGTCACACCAATGGCAAATCTTGGCTATGGGAGTTTTGCTTCAGGGGGCGGTTTCACTGCTCCCTCTTCATCTATTGGATATCCTGGACAGCAGGACTATCCTGGCTACTACCCCTCCATTGGAGGTATTATTAGTCGTCAAAAGGACTCTTGGGGTATGCCCCCTCCATACACAGCAGCTGAGCCTATAATTAAAGAAGAGCAATCTAATATCTACAGTTCTAGTAATCTAGCCTCAACTTATGATTCTTGGAATCAGACCTCTTCCAATCATCTTGGTGAAATAAATATGGATATTCAAAAGAAACGGAAATCAAGGTCAAGGAGTAAATCGAAAGAATCACGTAAATCTCATAAAAAGAAATCAAAGAGACGAAGTAAGTCACCTGATTCACAAAGTTCAAGAGGTAACAAGAAACTCGGATATTCTAAGTCACCCCCAGATTACAGGAAGCATGGTGAGGAAAGAACTAAGTTATTAATTGATCCTAATAGAATTCCAACTCCTCCTCCACCACCTATCTTAAGGGGTTATGACAATTCAGTCGAGAAGATAATTGAGGCTAAAACACAACATTTAAAAACTCTAAACCAAAAACCTGCGGTGGAAAAAAAATCAACAAATTCAAAAACTTACAGCCAAAAAAATGTAAGTATTTTTTTTTTATTATAGTAGCTTGTAAATTTTACAGCTATTTATATTTATTTAAAAACCTATTAAATTAGCCTGTATTCATCTATATTTGAAGCAAATCTTAATAAGTTCAATTCTAAAATTTCTGTGATTGAAACTGTCCCGGATAGTCTAGAACTAGTTTAATAAACTACATTAAAATATTTTTGTTTTGTGTCAGTATAACATGGTTTTATATCATTTAGGAAACTTGGCCCATGAATTTTTTTATCCAATGATGCATTACTCTACGAGAATCTTAAATTTTGTGTGTGGTGTAAACTTAAAGTTTTAAGGAATAGATTTTATAAATTTATAGAAGTGATACATTTTTTTTATCATTTGTGATAAGTTTATTTGCACTTTAATGAAAAAAACATTTGTTAATGCTAGAGTATTATGAAACTTATAAACCTAATTTCCTAATTTAGAGTTAGAGATTTTCTTCTTTTTCTAATGATCGACAAACTCTTTTATTTTTAGTAAAGAATTTGTTGGGGTTCAGACAAGGTTGATACAAACAATAAAATTTAATAAAAAAAAGTTTAGTTTTATTATTTGCCGGTTTATTATTTCGGTTTACATTATGGATTGCTTCAGGGCTATCATGAAGGCGAGAGGGGACGTATTGTCACTTGGATTTAATGTTCATGACTAGAACATTATTGTATTTTATTAACAATTTTATATCTTCAGTATCCTAGTATTCAAATTTTACTAAATTATTTTGGAAATTTTACAAGAATCATTTCATTCTAATGTGTTGAGTTTCAGTAGAGCTAAACCTATAGCTCAAATCTTTTTCCTTATCATAATAAAAAATTTTGGGGTGTCTGTTCCTTTCCAGAAACTTAATTTATGATGTTATAGATTATATAGAATGGGATTATTACTAGTTCTTTAACTCTTCATTTCCTCACTATTCATCAAACAGCAATAAAACATAAAATGTTTACATATATTAGAAGGCAAGTAATAACCAACTTAAAAAAACAAATAACTTTAAAAATAATAATATCAAATGTTATTCGTAGGAAAATAAATATTGTTAATTTTTATTTAAAATTTAGACAGTGTAGCTTATTTTGCTAACCAGATTCATCTTTTTTGGGTTGATAAATTTAAATGTCAAATAACAAACTTATTACCTTATGTAATGTGATTTTAAGTAAATGAATTCTTTCTTTATTTTTATTTATAGATTCTTGATGTAGAAAATGCAAGCTTGAGTTCTTTGTTGGAAGCAGTGATGGAAAACTCAGGTAAGTTCGTCTTTATTTTCATTGCTTTTTGGTTTCTCATTATTAATTTCTCGATAAATTCAGTGATGTTTTCGGACTATGTATTTTAAAAATAAATGCATTGATAGTTACATCAACTCTATGAATTATTGATTCTGATTTGAATTAAGGAGTTTTCCTTTAAAGATATTATTTTCTTGGCACACAGGTGTGGGGAAAAGTCAGATCAACGATCCTAAGGTGAAGAAAGACATTATTAATAATTGTGAAACTCAAATTCGCCAATTGTACAAGAAAAGGATTGCTGGTTTTGGGGCTTTCATACCTGATCCTGTTACACCTCGCCAAGTTAATTATCGTTGTTCTCCATTGATTATGTTTCATCCAAGTTTGTCATTCAGTGAATCTTCTGAAGAAACTCTGTGGAGATGCCCAGGAATTCAAGTTCCAGATGTTAAATTAGTAAAACAAGAGATAATACAAAAATTACCTGAACTTGCTGATTCGTTAGAGTTAAAAGATGGTCCAAGGGAAACTAAGGATAATGACTATAATGTAACTAAAATTCAAGTTGCTCAAGTACCACAGAATATTTTTTCTCTTGGTGGAGGATCCATACCTAAGCCTGAACCTGCCCCAATACCTACTACTGGATTTGTGCCACCTGTGATAGGCCGTTTACCACCTGCAATGTCAGGCCCTATAGGCTTAGATCCTGGTCCAATTTCAGTTCCAACAATGCAAGAGTCAACATGGCAAGGATATAATGCTCCAAACTTGCCTGTATCCTACCCACCAGCAGGCTATAACTCACATAACTGGTCTTCAGATTACAATACTTCATGGCAAAACAACAATCAAGGTTCATTTGGTCAATCAGGTTACAGTTATCCTCAATGTAACCCATTAAGGTACTCATTTCATACAACTGAGACAAAAAATTTTGAGGGAACAAGTTATAATAATAATAATGGTAATCAAAAAGACATATCCTATTCCATTCAAGGTTTTAATCCCAATGCTAATATTGAGAGATTTGATTTTCTTGATTCTGATTCAAGAGATCAGAAAAAGTATTCACAAAATAAGAGAAGAAGTCCTTCACCAAGAAGAAGGAATCTTTCTCCGTGGAGAAGGATTCCTTCACCTAGAAGAAGGAATCTTTCTCCACGGAGAAGAATCCCTTCACCTCGGAGAAGAAGCCCTTCATCAAGAAGGTTAAGTATTTCTCCTCTGCGGAGGAGAAGTCCTGGGACACAGAGGAAGCGGAGGAGTCCTTCCCCTTTGAGGTTGACTCCTTCACCAACGAAGTCTCCTATAAGGAGACATTTATCGCCCAGAAGAAGGTCTCCACTGAATCAAAGAAAGCTTTCACTTTCTGGAAAAGCACATTCACCCAGAAGATATTCCCCCTCTAGAGAAAATAAATCAATATTAAATGAGAATGAAGAAACTAAATATATTAATAAAATGGATTCAAAATCTAAAAATATTGTAGCACAACAACCTCAACTTTTTAGCAAATCTCCAGTTGTACAGGTTGTGAAAAAGGCTGCTAATAATTCAGGAAGGGGTACTAATACCAATTTAACTGTTTTAACAACAAACCAACAACAGCTATCAGATTTGACAACAGCTTCTAGTACTTCTTCATTCAATGATCAATCCAATTCAACAATTTTAACAATGGAAAAGTCTGCTGTCAAAAATTCTGTTGAAACTATTGATATCTGTGAGGATGACAGTTTTAAAAAACAAGCACTTCCTCTGGACCCAACATCAGAACCTATCAATAGAGATGATGTATCTACAAACTGCAACAAAATGTCTGGTGTCTCTCAAAGTGACTGTGATTACCGCAAGTTTGATAAAACTATTGCTAAAGAATTTAATACTGATGCTAAAAAACTGAGTAAAGAAAAAACAGATGATCATAAATCAGATGCAGATAAATCTTCTAATGAAAAAATAAAATTGCGTGACCAAGATAATGATGCTCTCATAACATTTCAATCTTTATATGCCCTTAGCCCTGAAATTCGAGCAATTCAAGAAAAATCACTACTGAACAAGAGTATTATAGATTCTATAGAAAAGAAAGAGCCGACTTATAGGCGTTTGTACTGCTTGAAAAGCAATATACTGTGTAAAATAGAAAAGAGATCTAAAAACCTAAGAATTGTAGTGTCACGAGATGATGCTAAAGAATTTGTTGAAGTTATTCATAAAAAATTCCATGGATATAATCAAATTCAGTTGTCTAATGCTTTAAAGGACTTTATTTCCCCTGCTGCTCTTTATCTTAACAAGAAAATTTCAGCAGTTTTTGGTCAATGTTCAATATGCAAAGACTCTCAACAAAGCCAAAAAGAATTAATTCTTTCAGATTTGAAAGGTCAGAAAAAACCTTTAAATAAAACTCTGAAAAAAGTAGACACAAAACCAAGTCATGAAATGAAAGAAAACACACCTAGAAGCAGCAATAATTCAACAACTAAAAGTACCTTAAGTAATAAAACAAGTAATTACAGAAGTGATCGATCTGAACATGGACGACCATCTGGGTATGAGAAAGCTACTAAGCCCAAAATTCCAGCTGTGAAAGTTACTGACAGTCGGCTTAGTATTCAGCAAGAAAACAAGATAACTAATCAAGATTTAAATGATGCTCCTCTTAATATTGTCGATAAAAATAGTATGACGACCAAGGTGGACACTGGAATGAAGGATGAAAAAATAATTATAAATAATAAAGATGAAAAATTAACTTATCATTTTAATGAAGCAAAAGCTAATGCCACTGATTTGATTAGACTTAAAGAAGTAAAATCTAATGAATTGTCTGATAAGCCTGCCATGGAGAAATTCCTTGACAAAAAGGATGGAGTTATTGATAATTCAAATCAGGGGGTTTCTATTGAGGAACCTTGCAAAAAGCAATTACTTACTGGAATGTCTCCCAAGCAGACCACCAAGAATGAGATTGTTGTTGAGTCACCCATTAAGCACGAGATCTCAACTGAGATATCTGTCATCAAAGAGAATCTTGCTGAGGAAATCCCTAAACTTGACGATAATTCCAGATCAGTGCCTTCAATACAAGTGACAGAATCTTTAAAAAAGCCTGATTCAGGTTTAGATTTTAAGACTAGAATAAGAAATATTCAAATGAATTATAAAGAGTTTAAAGAAATTATTAGTGCTTTAGAGTCTAAAAGTAAAGGGGGTATTTATGATTCTTATGTACTTAAAGCTGGTATGCTGTGCTCAAAAAATATCTCTGAAGGTGTGACTGATATCCGAATACTTGCACCCCCATCAACAGTTGAAGAGGTCATTAGCATCATTCACACCATGTCTGCTGTTCACACTCCTCCATCGAAAGTTATCTCATTTTTTTCCAAGCACTTTTCTCCTGTTGAAAATATTGACTCTTTAGTTACAACTTTTGTAAATAATTGCCAAACGTGTAAAAAATAGTTTACTTTTTAATGTATTTCATTGTATATATTTTTGAAAACATCATCTTGGTCATGATTCAGAAGAAATAATAACTTATCATAAGATTCATTATCTTATTTCTATTTAATTCATATTTTAGTTATTCTATAAATTTTTGTGAAGTCTTATTCTGTAAAGAAAAATGCAATGCTCTTCTTTTTTTTTCCTCTTTATTTTTTTTATAGTTTTTTGAAGTTTTTTCAAACTTCAAAGAAACTTAAAAGATTTTTTTTTTTTTTTTTTTTTATCACGGATAAAAACTTCAATAAGTTTCATAATTAAACAGAGAAAAATTGTAAATTGTTAGAGAAAAGAATACCTTCGTAATTTATTTTAATTTGGCATTAAAAAAAAAAAATCGAACTTGCTGACACAATTTCTTAACTTACTTATTTAAGATACATTAGTACCTTGGTATTAGCTGCAAATAAGCATGTAAGAAACAAAATTTATCTGTGTCAATAATCTCCAATTGTTATTATTGACATTTTTTTCATTCAACTGAACTACTAACAGGAGAGAGATTGTTGAAATCATGACAAAGTATAAAAATTTTCTTTTTTTGGCATTTTCTTCATCGTTAAGATTCAACTGAAGACTCCCTTGCAATCTTCGAACTTATTTTTATATATATTAATGTATTAAGTTGAGTACCTGCTTTTCAATGAATTATGCAGTGCATTCCTATCTAAAGTAATTTGCTTTAAGTTGGCCCTAAAAAAATTTTATATAATGAAATAAAATAGATTTAGAAAGAAAAGAAAATGTAATAAAAAGAGTAACATTTTATTCAGGGTCCAATCTCAGAACTATTTGATTACCCATAAAGAAGAAAATACTTCTAATTTTATTTCAGAAAATAGAATAAGATATTTCAAATACAAGAAATTTAATTCTGAGCTACAAATTTATAAGAATTGATGTAATAAAATAAAATTATAAAGTATCTTATATGCACATAATATCATTGAATAACCAAACTTTTTGAGAAACAAAATGTAAAGGATACAAATTAATGGAAATAGAAGAAAAGAAAAACTACATTGAATCTTGTTATGGATGGTTGGGAATTAAACTGGTTAATAACAACCCACTCACACATTATATAATTATTTATACTTTGAGTATATATATACACACATATATATATATACTTTCTATGAAAATATAGATAAATTCAGGTAAATAGCATAATTGGATTGGAATTTGTGTAAATATGGAGATGAATATCTGTTATGAAAAAAGATAAGTTTTGAACTATTAATTTAAAAAAAAAAAAAATTTCCCACACTCACACATGGAAAGGAAGATAAGGCTATTTTGAGATGTGGTAGAAATCACATTGTTTTATTTGTTTGAGATAAAAATTATAGAAATTATCTATGTCGACAATTCCTGAAAATTACTTGAAAGGGAAAAATAAATGGATAATACACTGTTACAAGAAAATTTTTTATAATAGTGAGATAATTTTAAAAAAAATATTTTGTTAAGTTCTATTCAGTTGGAACAACATTGTTTAATGCATTATTAAATATTATTTTATCATCAGAATTGTTTTGTTACCCTAATTTAATTAAGATAATTATTATTTGTAAGTTATATAACATACTTGTAAACAAGAAATATGTTTTCATAAGTCATTAGTGTTAAATATTTATCTTACATATAGTGAGAAGAATTGGTGTTTCCTTATTGCTTTCTTGTTATGTATATTTCATTGTATAAATGTGGAAATAAGACAAATGTTTTTACAAATCATTCATGGTGTTTTTCTCATTTTCATTCTTTATGTTTCTATATTAAATTTCTGGTATGGGTAGTTGATTCATAGTGATGTAGCTATATTAAAAAAAAAAAAAAAAAAATGTTAATATGAGGTACTGTTTAGGAAATGAAATAAGATTATTTCATGCCAGTTTCTGCCTCATTTAATTTTCCTGTTTTCTTCACTCCTTACTTGCTTATTAATATTTTAAACTCATGTTATATTCAACCCTTATCCTTTGTGTATCCTTCTCCTGTATAATATATGCCATTCTCACACTGACTATTTTTGCATTCAGTTTCTTTTGACTTCATTTAAGTTTGACTAGGGTGTATTATTGATGTCACCATTGATTCCCTGACAACTATTATCTGTTTTTATTAAAATATTAACTGTTTCTCCTCAATTTTACATAGCCTGTAACCATTTCTATATTTTACCTGGTTTGATCTTCCCAACCAAAATTTTCAGTCGAACACATTCAAAACTAGAATTTGTAGTTTATAAGTTATCAATGTTAAAATTGTTAACAATTTTTGTTTTATGAGCTAAATTGTTTCCAATAAGATGATCTATTACATTTTTACACATAAATATAGCTCCCTTTCTCAGACGTCTTATGTGAAGCTATTGACCAAATTCAGTGGAAGGAACATCTTTACCTTTAATTTTTGCAATTTGATGTTTCTTAGTTTTTTTATAAGTAATTTGTATATTTACAGGTTTTAATTAATTCATAGACCTTGTTCTTTCAAACTTTTATTATTGTGTGATTTTTTATTTTTTTATTCTTAGTTGAATCATTTTTCAAAAATCATCTTGACACTGCAACCCTGGTTGCATAATTTTTTTTTTCCTTTGGAGATAAGTATGTGTGACATTTTTGATTAAATATTTTTATTGAATGAGAATAAAAAGGAGATATTTGAAAATTTTGATTTAGTACAATTTTGGCTTTTCACTTATTCTTTCAGTCTTGAAATTGTTCAATATTTTTGTTATGTTTTAGTCATAGAGCTACTACAATGTTTTTTCACATATAACTAAAAAATTAGGACCATTAATTACAAATAATGTGGCACTAATAATTCTTCTGTAAAAGTCAGAATTTCTGGTAATTATTTGAATTTTTAGAAGCTAGTGATATGTTATAGATACTTGTTTATTAATTATATTTCTACATGTAGGCAATAAAGGCAACCCTTTACCCCATAGTTGGGGATGGATTTTACTCGATTTGTTATTGAAGGTTTTGTTACACTGAGGTAAAGCAGTATTTTTAGTATTTCAACATAATAAGAAACTGTGAATGGATAAGATACCTTGAATATAGGAAAACTAAAAAGAAATGAATTATTAAAATAGCCATTACTGCATTAGTGACATCAAGTCTATCTCAATCTGTTTAAACTTTTTCATAAATAATATGATTTTTATTTATTCATAACATCTGGATTCAATATTTTATTCCAATTTTGATTTCGAGTCATAATATAGCTAATGAATGTTGACATTAGTAGACAGTACCCACTGTAATAAAAATAGTTAATAAAAATGTGGAGTTGAAATCAGCTAAACTGATTTAATGAAATTATAGTAGTCAACAGTGTCAAGGTACCTCATTCTAAATAAACTTTTAAAGGGGTTTAACTAAGGGTAACAATTTCAAAGCTACTGACAGAGATATTTAGACAACTGCTAACTTATTAACATTTACATTTGCCAACTGAGGAGTTTTTGTCCCTATATCAAAGGTGTAAGAAGTTTTTTAACTTTAACTTTAAGGTCTCTTTTATGCATTTATGAACCAAATCCATTAGTTCTCTCATATCATCAGGTTTGACTATCAAAGATACAATTTATTTAAAAATAGTTTGTTTGTTTTTTTAACTTTTATTTATTTATTACATTCTGTTAAATAAAAACATTTTGTAATTTGATTACAATGAAAGGTAAAAAATGACATTCAATGTCAATCACATGAGGAGAGAAGGTGACCAATGACACCACCTCTATAATTATAAATAGTATTGCTTATTTATTACTCATTTATTATTAATCATTGCATTTCTAGATAATCACAAAGGATGAAGTTTTGGCTTGTTTTTATTGCCTGATTGAATAGTAAAAGCACTATCTGGATGGTGTTTTATAGATTTTGTTATCAACCAAATTTATTTTAACGAGGAATAAAATATTTGTAGCTTTATTTCATAGTGAAAATAAATATGACTACATACAAGTCTTATTTTTAGGGGAATAGTAATTCTCAGAACCTCCATAAATACTGCTATATTGATTATATTCACAGTTCTTAGTTATTTGTGTTTCACACTTTTTATTAAGTGTATAATTTTAGAATTATATGCTCAAAAATTAAAATGGTTGTTCCAAATGATATTTAATTATCTAATTAACTAATCAATAATTTTGTTTGAAATAATACAAAAGAGTATACTGTGAGTATACTCACTTAATGTTAGTTGCACACCTATATATATATACCCTAATTTAATTAAG